>JAPMAG010001240.1:0-12817 GCA_036584685.1 Rhyacophila sp. Rhy_31_5 | reverse complement strand
ATTAACGTTAAACTTTACAGACGATTTAAGAAGAAACTAAAAAAGATTGACATACAATTGTTTGATAATTATGTAGCCGAGAACGTAAAATATATCACAAATGAAAAAAAACGCATTTGTAGATAACGTTGTTTGATTTTAAGCCCTTGAAATGCTATATTGATTTCTATGAATTCGATTGCAGATGTTAAAAAAAGAATTTTGAAAATTTCAATCGTATCATAATATATATATACGAATATGTATGTTTAATAAAAAATAAATATTTTCAGATATTTTTGTGATCGCGCCCTGTCAAATATTAACTTTTTTCATTTAATTACAGAATATATGGTCGTTTTGGTTTAAATATATTGCTTTAAAGAAATATAATTTGGCCCGACAGCCAAAAGATTTGCACATCCCCGTTCCAAATAAATGAAACAATATGTGCAAACACATTTATCATTAAATATTATATTAATATTGACGATTGTCGGCATGTCGCCCTCGTAGGTGAGTGGACAGCACACCAGATTACGAGGGACGTACGTTCAAATCCAGTAGCTGGCAAAAAATTCCGGATATTGGTTGATTTATTAACTGAGAATATTACTCATATAAAAAAAAAATATCAAAGTAATTTTCACACCGTGTAGATCCATATACTTCGCTTGGAAGTGGACATGGTTAAAAAAAATAAAAGATTGCCCGTATTGACTGACAATCGCAAGTTGATTTTAGTTAGATAACTTAGGGGTCGTCCATAAACCACGTAACGTTCCCCTCCCCTCCATGTAACACCTTGTAGACAATCAGATTGAAACGCTCACTCTCCTCTCAAAGATCACGTAATTTTCCACATTATAGGAATGAAATTTACAATCAAGTTCTATTCACTTTTGAGAGAAAAAAGTGTAACGTAACAATAAAAATTACCGTACCCTCTCCCTTGTAACGCCATGTAGACGTTGGTAGTAAGCCCTCCATCCCTCTCAAGAGCGTTACGTGGTTTATGCACGGCCCCTTATTAATGCACGTTTCTGCATTGCGTTCGTATATCGGTGTCCTACATCGAATTATGCAAACACACTCATATGTATCTAGCGAGAGAAAGTAGACTTATAATTTTATAAAAAAAAAATATTGCGTCCGATATTTTTTTAGTTTGTAAAAAATATTTTCAATATCTATGACAGCGGTAGTAAACAACTAACGAAAAAAAATTAGACAGTAAAGTGAATATCTCGAAATATTGACTTGTTGATCCGCACGTGCTTGCCATCATTGTCCTATTATATTATAATGAGAGTAGGTTTATACATATATATACACGAATATATATCGACCGTGTTTAGGCAAAAGAAACAAATTTTACAGGAGGCACAAAAAACGAGTTTTAATGATTAAATGACAAAGTCGCATTAACACAAACTTGATACGTATAATGGATCAATAAATTGGTGTTTCATTTTTTTGATCTGATAATTGAGAAAGTTATTAGAGAAAGATCATTAAAATGAACGTTTAATGGCCTTTTCCTTTTCGTATAAACTTAGTAAATCGTTCTTTTTTCAAAATCTAAAGCTAAATTTCGATTAAAATTTGGCATTTTTGCCTTAATTCAGTTTGACAGAACGTGTATTTAGTTGGGTAGATTGTAATTCTCAAATAAAAAAACTTTTCAAAAAACTGAGGACTGCGCCCTTTTACCTAAACAGGGTCGATATGATGATACTAATCTGATTTGTATTTTGTTTGCAGTTGGCTGTTTGGATTGGTTTCAATCACAATTATTGTGGTGTCACTGTGGCACTATCGGATGATCACAACGAATCATGGTAATTATAAAATATAACTAATTATGAAATCTTGATCATAGCATTGCACCACACCTGAAGCATCATTTAACACTAATATGAAAAGACTTTTAAATACAGTTCGTGGACAAAGTACTTACATTATCTTATTAGTACAGCTAAAGCATTCAATCGATCTTGTCTGGTTGAATTTCTTAGAAGTGAGAATAATTTTGGCAAAACATTCCAACAGCTCTATTTCATTTTTTTGTACAATTCATTATCTTGGAACGAAAATTTCTACGTATTTAACCAACTCTCCTTTCGACTAATTTTGCGAAGAAAGTCAATTCGTTTTGTAAATGCTGTAAAGAACACGCACAAACAAATTAGAGTAGAAAAAATCACTCATTTGATTATTAAATTCAGCTAATATGCATAACAATGAACATAATGGGCATTAGGATAATCATCTTTCATTAGATTTTGTACGCCGTTACAGCACTATGATATTTTCGTTGTCACACCCTGTGCCACACAGAGCATATTTGTATCGGCCCATAAAGGGACGTTTTGCGCGATACAATAATACAACGCTAGACCACGCGACTGCACAAGTTCTGGATTTTACATGGAATATGGGCTAATGTGTTACGACTGCTCACAAAATTTCGCGTAGTAATAACACTTGTAAAAACCTTCCATGTATGTGTGCTGTTTGTAAAAGATACACTTTGTAAAATGTGATCGGTTATTTTTTTATAGCAGAAAAGAAATACCCAACTCTGGTGAACATGTACTCTCTTCTTCACACTTTGCCACAGTTGGCAAAATTCGAAAGCAGCGCCGGCCTGGACGTACTCCATGGAATGAGATTCTTCTCTATCTTCTTCATTATTATCGATCACAGAATTGGGACAACTTTGTCAGGACCTGTTAGTAATAGGGAACGAATGGAAGAGGTGAGGGCAATTTTCAATATTTAAGTTATTAAATAGTCGCTTTTCATATATTATAGATAAAGTTACTTAAAAATTTAATAGTATTATTAAATTTTATACAACTCCATGACAATAAAGTGTCTCATTGGTAATGAATCTTGTCTTCTCTTTTTCAGTTATACCGTTTGTTTGAATCAGTTTTCGTTTGTCATGGTGATCTATTGGTTGACACATTTCTTGTATTGAGTGGATTGCTTTCCATGTTCACTCTTTTGAAGAAGTTCAAAGACTCAAACATGAATTTTCCCATCATTATTTTCTTCAGATATATGCGGTAAGAACACAATAATTTTATTTAAATAAAAATGTAATTTAAGACATAAATAATTGATAAAAGTTGAATATTTTAGATACAGGTGAAAATACTATATTGGATAAGTGCATCATGACCAATAAATTAGTGTTTCATTTTCCTGATCTGATAATTATGGAAGTTATTGAAGGAAAATCATTAAAATTGACGTTTAATGCTTATTTTCTTTCCATACAAACTTAGCAGATTATCCTTTTTTCAAAATCTAAAGCTGAATTTTGATAATAATTCCGCATTTTGGCTTAATTCCGTTTGACAGAATATGTATTTAATTGTGTAACATATTGTGATTGTCAGATAAAAGCACTTTTCAAAAAACTAAGGGTTACGCCCTTTTACCTAAACATAGTCGATATAGTACCTAATCACACTGCCTATCAAACGGTGATGCTCGACAAGCCTTGTGTCAATAGTCAAAAGAAAGCGAGTAATAAATGAGGGGTGTATTTCCAAAGTGAACATATTCTACTTCAAGAAATTTTTAGCAAATGCAAAAAAAGTGTTGATATTACATATTTTTTGTTATCACCATTACAAATTGTATCTTACACTACAAATGGATATAACAATAAATATGTTATATCGACACCATAAACAGTTTTTTGGCATTTGCTACAAATTTGTTGAAGTGGAATAAGTTCTCTTTGGAAACAACGCTACAACTACTAACTACAACGCTTGTGACAGGCGGTGTATTATATAATTGTTTTGATGTGCAATATATTTTTTTATTAAGCAGTTACCCTCGTGGGCGAGTGAATAGTGGCCGGACTCACGAGCGTCAACGGGTTCGACGACCGTGATGATCGCAAATTTTACAAATGTTTATTCATTTGTATTGTAGCCATGACACGAACCCTATATGGTTGAGCTAATAATTGGCGATTACTACTCGTAGAAAAATAATTGTCAAACAATCTTCACAATGTGGAGATCCATATGGCATATGACATGGTCAAAAGAAAAAAAATAAGCAGTATTTGTTTCATGTTGAATAAAATGTATGAAATTGTTTGATATAATCGATGGAATATTATATACATAGATACCCTTTGTTCAACACGCTTAAACACTTTATCTGAGATTTTTTTGATAATAATAAAAATTTAAGTATTATAATAAAGCGTTGCACATGTAAAATATGATGAAACTGAATTTGTCCTTCGCTCGATGTATTTGTATTTTTATAAGCACGAGTATAGAGCCTTGTAACGTATTTGCAATATCTCAAAAAGGTGCAATCTTAATGACGAATTTTCACAATTCAGGGCGTGTCCAGTTATTTCTATTTTCTGAATCTTGTACAAGTTTTTTTATATTTTGACGGTACAATAGAATTCATTTAATATATATATAAATAAATATACCGTTTATGGTAGTTCATTTGTTTTTCACGGGATTTTTACGTGTTCTGACTGACTAACAGTAAAGTAGAATAATCAGGAATATTTTCTACAGTAACAAAGCGTATGTTGATTACTAAAATTATTAGGCAAAAAATTACGTTTGCATTTTATTAAACATACAATTTTGGTAATCCATCTATTTACGCGGATAACTGATTTTGCGAAAACAGTGCCAAAATGAAGAAATATATCGCATTGTAAAATATAAGTAGCATTTCAATATTCTAAAATATTTATTATAACCATTCGCGAGGTTTCATCGTGGAAGTAAAGCATCTTACTGTTACATAGTTATTTAAATTTAAAAAATTAAAATGTTGATGACTTGAAAAAAAACTATCCAGATTTTGCTGCTTGCTTGTTCGTTGTATTTCATCTAAAATACGTTTATAAGTTGGTGTCTGAGCAATTTAATATCCCTTGTCGATTCACGGGACGTCTATTCTTTATGTTCGTGGTGACATCCTTTTTTATCTAGTTGATTAGTGAAACTTTTTAAACATCGTAAAGTGTTGCGTCAAAGGATACCATATAAATGGAGAAATTGCCTTATTTAAAATTAGTAGTGTTAATATTAATAACATTAACTATTTCATTATTAATAAAATTATCAAATAACGTGTAATGACTTATAAATCTATATGCAATGCCTGATAACAGAAAAAGTTGTAACAAAAACATTAACTTTACTTTTTTTTTATCTTAAAAAAGAGAACTGAAAGGATGTCGCCAAGTTATTGTATATATAAATAATCTAATTTTATATATACTCGTAAATAAATCATCGATATACTGGTAAAAGGCGTTAAGTCGAAAAATGATCGTTTTGACCTTTTAATGCAGTTTGGTAGATTTTCGCACGCTCTATCATCTGGTAAAACAAGTTTAGCCATGTCCCTTCTACTTTTTCTGTAATATTACAAATTTATTACCTATTAACCGATTAAGTGCTAGAGGCGAGTTAAGTCGCATAACTTGAAACGTAGTTTACTAGACAAATTTGAATATTTTGGATGATTTTAATATGAAAACGCAGAGATGTTACTATAATATAATCATTCAAAACAATGTCGTGACAAAGAAAAATTGAATATACTTTTTAAAAAATATTAAGATTCTATTTTTGATTCAAAATTCACAGCTTGCCGGGTTGTGAAATTATGTCTGCAACAAAAAAAGGTTAAGTCTATATCGAATATTTTATTACTGGGAAAACCCATTAATTCGACTAAGGATTATTTGGCTAATAAGATTAAGTATTTCTCGTTACATCTTAATTCTGAATAAGAAACGTCAATAAAACTTATAGTCCCAGTTGCCCTAATATATTATCGTTAAATGTATCTAAGAGACTCAAACTTTTTCAAAATAGTATATATTAACATAACGTCTTCTACCAGTTAACGGATGATATATGCTTTAAGCCATATAATGTATTTCAAGAGTTATTTGAGGTCAGCACAGGTCATAAGTTAGATTTTTTAAATGCTAAAAGGCCGCGTTCTTTTATTACCAAATTAGGCCGCATTTACGAAATTTAAATGAAGTAAAGATGAAGAATTTATCTGTAATTGTATTTATTCTGTATAATTTGATTCGTTTGTAGATATGTAGCGCTACGTGGCAATACTCAAAGGATTCATCATTGCAGACTCTTAATGTAAAACACATTCAGTTATTTCTACAAGTGTTCACAAATTACGCTTGTATATTATATGATAATATTGACAACATATTATCGGCCTTTGCAGGTTGATTCCAACTTACGCGGTCGCAATATTCTTCACAGCGTGTGTGCTGCCTTTAACAGGTTCTGGACCTATGTGGCCGGTTATCTTAGGCCCAGAAGGAGCATTTTGCCGAGAAAATTGGTGGGCTAATCTCCTGATGATAAGTAACTACGTAAATGTCGATAAAATGGTAAGATAATATCACCGTTTATGTATTTTCCTTATCTTTCACTTTATAAAATATCGTCATACTCGTATCTGCCATGCAAAAGCATATTGAGGTTTGTGAATATAAAGTAACCTTTATCGCTATCCGAAAAATATTGTGATAACTATTTCTATTCTAAAGAGTGTGCAAAGTCGGTAGCAATAACGTAGAACAATGTCGCACTCGTGGGTGAGTGGATAGCGCATCCAAATCAGAAGCCAAGAGTCTAGGGTTCAAAGCCCGTAGATGGCGAAAATTACACAAGTTTTTTCATGTGCACTTGACATCGGGACATGGAAAAAATTCATTGAACTAATAACTGACAATTATTACTCGTAACAATCTTCACATTGTAATGATTCATATGCTTTGTTTTGGAGAGGATATAGTAAAACGATTGATATCGCATTGGACAACGTACAGTGTCAACAGTACGCGACGATAGGAGAAAGAATGCTTTTAAAGTGGCGAAAATATGAGAATTCACATAATTTCTTACTATAAAATAACGACATAATTTTTACAGATTTTTCCAAAAATATATTCAGCTTCAGTTTCTTCTATTCCGAAATTATCTTCTTCTTTCTTATCCATTCTGCACTAATGATGTATTAATCATGTGATATAGCTAGCAAGATTCCTCGTGTTAATTTAAAAACGACTCTTATGTAAGCTGGCTACATTAATGAAAATTGAAGTCGTCGATGAGTCCCTTGAAATTTTTATAACATATATTTTATTACAAATGAATGAAATGACACAAGTTTTAAATTTATACGAACAAATTTGTACACTTCGACCGACTGCACATGGAGCTACTCAAAAGAAACTGATCACTGACGCAAATCGCCAACCAGACCACCATGAGTCAAAATCTTTGTAAATGTAGCTCCGTGTGCAGATGGCCTTATTGTCACCGTTTAAAGTAATAATAATTTTGTCAGTAATTTATGAGCGAGATTTGATTAAAAAATGCTTTTTTCATTATGAATTTGGCGCTTTAGCCTTTAAATGAACGGCGTGTAATATTAGTGAAATGTTAACAATCTTTTCACGACAAAGAAAAGCCCAAATAAAGAAACTTTAAACTTAAAAAAGTAAAACATACGAACAGTTTCATTTCCACCTTTAGAACAGTAGCATGTAGTATACAGCGCTTTGCAACGGTATGTCGCTTGTTTGTTTCATCGATTAATTATCTCATCAATCACCAAGTTTAGCAGTAAATTAATCAACATAATGATTTCACTCATACCTCTTTATTATTTGTAATATATATATTAATTTTAAACTAAATATTACATCGTAAGTATATAAGAGTGCATTTTGTGTATTTTTTTTTGTATCTTTGTATTGTATCTTTCGACCATTCTCTTAAGACATCACTAAAATGTATTCTTTTAATGTTAAAATATAAAGTTGACCTTGATCCTCAGTGCATGGTGCAGTCCTGGTACATCCCCTGCGACTTCCACTACTTCATCATATCACTCCTGGCCTGCTATATCCTGAGAGTACGAGGAAGGGCTGCAGTAGGATTATGTGCAGTGGCGGTTGCTATTCTTGCTTCGGTTATAGTGCCGGCTCTCATAACGTACTTCGATAGACTGCCTGCTACTCTATTATTTTATGATGAGTACGAACAAGAACAGATTTTAAAAAAATGAGTTATCTTGTAAACATTCTGTGGGATTCCATTATTAGGAGGGAATGGTTCTCTGGTATAGTAGTAGTCATTTATTTGTGCACGCGCTCCTATGTATTTGTTAAGTCATACAGACACAACACGCACGTATGTGTGGGTGTTGGGAAGTATATACAAAACTGATTGAAATTAATCTTTATTTTTCTTCAATTTTTTTGACATGTCCATAAGTATAAGATAACATTTGAGGTGTGTATTTCCGAAGTGCGCTTATTCCACTTCAACGAATTTGTGGCAAATGCCAAAACAATGTTTATAGTGTCGATATTACATATTTTTTTCTTATATTCATTTGTAGTGTAAAATACAATTTGCACCCCTCATTTTTGCATGAATTTGATTTAATCGTTCATTTATGGACCTTCATTATCCCTGTTGCAAGTCTGTCCTACGTTATCTGAAGCAATATACTTTTTCAAATACTCCAAAAAAATTCAATCAGCTTCAATTCAGGGTGATAAGGTGGCAAACAAAGCACTTCTATATCATATGGCCGGCTTATGAAAACCAAGTTTCATCAGGTTCCTTAAACATTTTCTCTTCAGCGAAATATAAAACATCTTATTTTTGTTACTCCTGTATAATACGAAGAAGCGATAAAAACACGTCTCAATAAAGAGGAGGTCTAACCACCTCTATCAAACAAATCAAAACTGCATCTAGACGAGGTTACTTATATAATATAGGACAACGCGCACAGATGAATAAATAATACTATAACAAATAATCATATGTTCTGTATTTTAGATTTAATACGTAATATCTGATTAATATTATAAAAATGAAATTATTTAAGGAATAGATTTTTATTATAGAATTAATGTAGTATTCCATCTAGCGGTGAAAAATGTTATTAAAACAAAAAAGCTTTGAGATTTTGCCACCGTCGTGCAGCTTAATAAATTAACCAAAAATATTTACAATATTTTTTATTTTGAAGTTTCAATGTCGTATTGATATCAATATAGACTTGAAATGTTTGCTACACTTCAAAAAAATATCTGTTTTGGCAGTAGTTTAATCGAGAATATATTCATTTCATTTGTTACTCGCTACTAACAGAGTAAGTTTGAAGGTATTTTAATGTAGACGGTATTAAAAATTTCATGGAATGTGTTAAAATTCATTTTGTTGTTTTTTTGTTCCCCAAAATACAAAAAGCATTTTTGGTAAATATAAAGTAGATTGTTTTTTCTTATGAGTTTTATCTCTGAGCCAATACACTAATACTCTTAGTTATTCTAAAATATACAAATATACACTATATATTATTACGCTATTTAATTATATTAAAAGAAATGGGATGATTTATCATAAAAAGTAATTTTTGCTACTTCTCAGTAGTAAAACGCATGTAACAAATAATTTAAACATAATATACACACTTACAAATTCATTTCTAATTTCATAAATGATAAATTTTATATTAAAAAATATATGAAATAATTATATACAAGTAATATCAATTTTAATGCCGTAAAAAAATGTCTTTTAAATGGCTTAAATTATATAAAATGAAACGTAAAAGATTCATATTAGATACAGTTTTTGTATTAAAAAATCAATAAAAATAAAAGCTTATCGGTATCGGTAAGCTAGTGGACGGCACATTGAACTATTGAATTAAGGGCATCTAGTTTGAATTCAGTGGCCAGCAAAAGTTGCATAAGTCTTAGCATGTATATTTGAAACAAGAATATTGAGAAAACTGATTGAATTAAATTTGACAATTGTTAGTCGCAACAAGTCTATCAACACTATGTTCAGAACACTGTGATAATTTGTATGCTCCATTTCAGTTAAATTATGAGAAAAAATCAAATGCAGGTTTTCAAATTATTTAGTTCAGACTTAAAATCTAAATTCTGTCACGCACAATACGTTAGGTATAAAATGAATCTCATCTTTAATATAATGATTAAATTCAAATATTTACTCAGCTAGGGGGAAATGATTGATGACACAAAAGAGAAAAATCGTAATTTTCTTACTCCAATCTAACCATGGATTAAGTAAATATATATGAGGAATAACAGAAAAGGGATGAAATTTTCCTCCCTGTCTTTATTACAAATATCCCGCTCTATTAGCTGTCAAACGATAATCTATCGTCATTTATACGTTTCTCTCTTTAGGCAAGGTATTAACGAAGGATTCATAAAAGAAAAAAAAAGAATATTAATATATAGCTTATACACAGAAGTTTATTTATTTCTCTATAGGTGAAAAGAAAATGGCGACTCATTAAATATCCTGTCAGAAAATGGTAAATAAGAATACAGGAAATATTGACTACTCAACAGGAAAAACAACGGTTGCCGCGTATTTGATTAAGGAGATAAATAATCGTATTTATTGAAACATTGCCGAATTCCTTTTAACAAAGCATCATTATTATCGGAGTATTTGGCACGATGAATTATAAGAACAATAATAACTCAGTGATCACTGAGGAAATTACTCGAAATGCTAACATTGCGAAGTAATTAACTCATAGTAATTATGTGAAAACTCGTCAGTAATTTACTACATTTTTATAAGGCGTTCATATACATAAAGTTTTATTTCATTCGATTAATTCTCCCACTTTTTAATGATGTATTTTTATATTACATATTCTATATTAAATACGATTATTTCAATTATTTTTCAAAACTCATACATAATAAAAATAAGTATTGTTCATGTGAATTTAAAGTAACGTTTTGAATACATTGGCTCAAGCTAGTGTTTTCTAAAGTGGACAATTGTCATAGGCGGTGGTAGAATGTGATACAATTGAGATGTCATATGCATATGCAATATGATGGGCAGTTAACAATGATAAAGAACAATTTATATATAAAAAAAGTTACATATATAAATAATTATTTAAACGTGAGACAGTATTTTTATATTTCCTCAGTTAAAAAAGATTTCCATCAAAGTTTTATATATTTTTTCTGAAATGTGAGTAATTTTTAAAATAAATGTAGAAAGTTTTAGAAAAGTAAAGATTTGAATATTACATATCGGCTCAACAACAAAGCAAATACATCTATACCGAGTAGAAATTGTTTTTAGAGATTTTTTCATGAATAAAAATTGTCAGTTATTATTACCTCATCTAATTTGGTTCATGTAGTGGTTCCAAATTCTTTTTTTCCTTTGAATAAAACCCCTCTGAATAAACACATATGGATCTACAAAATGTAAAGATTTTCACGCGTAATAATTGTCCGTTATTATTTTTTTAAACCACGGATTCAAAGCCTATACTGATTGGCAATATTTAAAAATATTTTTTCATTTGTAGCGAAGACACGAACCCGAAACGGTTGAGCTAATAATTGACTATTATTACTCGTAGAAAAAACTGTCAAAATAATCGTCACATTGTGAAGACCCATATGCTTTGTTTCAGAGCGGACATGGTTTTAAAAAATCATGTCAATGTACAAATGAGGCGTGTATTTCCAAAGTGAACTTTCCATTTCACTTCAACAAATTTTTGACAAATGCCAAAAACTATGTCGATATTAAATATTTTTTTTGTTATTTAGATTGCAAATTGTATTTTACACTGCAAATGAATATTTAAAAATATGTAATATCGATACTGTAACCAGTTTTTTGGCATTTTTCACAAATTCGACAAAGTGGAATAAATTCACTTTGGAAATACACGTCTCAAATATTCTCATTGGAAGATATCAAATTATTTTTTCAATTCTGTATGCTGTATATTTTTTTCAATACAAAATAATTTGTAAAAACATATTTACTTTAATATCAATTTCTCAAACAATGCCACAAGACATATCCAAAAATAAGTCCGTGTTGACCTTAAATCATTTTGTTTGCCAAACTATCGAAAAAAAAATCCTTTATCTCACGGAAAAATAAATCGGAAAGGTTGACTAAGCAAACATCTGAATTTGAATTTAAAATTCATGGGCAAAGTAAGAGGGCGGTCGTATAAAAAATCCACAGCTATTGTGCTGCATTTTGCGCGAAGCAATTTTATGGTAACGTGTCGAAGGGATGGTTCGTTTAAAGCGAAAAATAAAGAAATACGTACGTTTTTTCTGGCTTTCTTTCTGGGTGGTTTAGTAAGGATTTTATGGGAATTGTGGTTATTTTAAGGGGACTATATTTAAATCGATAAATAAGATCACCGTATTAATTTAAACCACGCTTACTCGACAATGAATATTTTGTTTAGCAATATATATACATATTATATTTATAAAGGTACAATTATTTTTAAAATCTATTTTTTTCCTTTTTCAATAAACTATAATTAAATATTATGTGAATAGTCCAGTGTACAAGAAATTAAATAACAAATATAAAATCATTCGAAAAAAATTGTGTAACAAGCAGTTATATTAATCAATGTACACAAGTTATATGCAAATAAGCTGATAATTTAAACGTTATAAAATGGCGAATACATCGTCTATCATAGGCATATGGTGGTAGAATATTCATAATGAACGTTACTCATCATAGACGTTAGGGGTCGTCCATAAACCACGTGAGGTTTTTTTACCTTTCCTTCCCTCCATGTTACACGTAGACCTTCAGTTTAACCTCCATATCCTCCTCTTAAAGGTAACGTGACTATCTTCAGTGCCCGGCACTCGAAGTGTAACCAATTAAAAAGGCCATAAATTAAGTTTGGAAAATTACTT
>JAPMAG010001237.1:0-10722 GCA_036584685.1 Rhyacophila sp. Rhy_31_5 | reverse complement strand
AGAAAAGTTGCGAGTAGAATTATACTATTTTTATGAAGTACAGATAATCCTCCTAGACGCGATTTAAAAATTATAGCAATGAAATTTATTATACAATGTTGTAAATGTATCAATAGAAAATAAAATTGTTTAATAATATGTACTAAATTAATTTTACAATAAAAAATACGAAAAATTCCAAACTTACCTAATATGAAAAGAATCATTGAAATGGTTACACGGTTACATATATTTTTTCACAAAACCACAAGTAAACGTACGAGTATATTACGTTAAAAGTGATCCCCCAATTTTTTTCTAAAGAAATTTTTACTCAACGTGGCTTAAAAATGTAGATAATTCTGCTACAAATATGAGTTTTCTTTCAATATCTATCCAATTTTGTAGCTTGTGCCATGTCAGAATGATGATAATATATCCTATCTCGTTTCTAGACATTTCTTGATAGTTCCAACAACATATTTGTCATCATCGACCTTTATTCCACACATTGTAATGATTTTAGGCATTTAAACATATACCCAACTGACTTTTCAATTGATTATGGCTTTCCACCCAAAATTGACAGTAAATAAATTTAATTCATCCTATCCGATCGTGTTTCATGAAATGAATGCAGCAGGCTGTTTGATAAAAAAAAGCCGAAAATTCATAAATAAGCAGCAAATCCACTGTCTTCATGCGATAAAATTAAATGTACAACATTTTAAAAGTGAGCAAATAAATGTTTAAAAGATTTTTGAAAGTAGGCAGAAGTCACAGAAAATCTAAATAGAAAACAACATTCAGATATTGGAGATGATATTTTACAATCGAAAAAATATATTACTATAGTTTTTATATACGAGTACTTAGTAGTGTCGGAAAAAAAGTTATTAAATGTACATTATACTAAATAAAAGTTGTTATCAGTTTATTTCTTAAAGTTATGTGTTATATTAATGTTTAAAAAGTTTAACGGTTTTTAAATATATAATAGTTGTTTTTTATTAGAACTTAACCTACCTTCTAGTCTCTCATAATACACATAACACGGCATTATATGAAAACGTATTATTATAAGTATTATGTGTAGGAAAGTTATTGCTATTTTTTTTAAACGTGTGTTGTACTTGTAGATGTTGACATGAATCACTTCAATTTCGTCGCTTGTACGAATCAACCGTGTATATTACCATTAAGCTTATTATATTACTCAAACTATTTAATTTTTAATTGTATATATTGAGATTTTAGCATATTGTCTGTAAATGTGTAATTCCACTAAACTCGAGAATGTAACTAAAATTTTGTAAATAGTAATACACTTTAACCCTTCGAACATACGAGTAATAGATTTGTATGTTGTAAACAACTGCACGCCTTCATTTAACTGTCGGAGAGTTGGAATAATTTATAAAATAACACCTACTTGATTGTACATAATAAAAAAATGTCAATATTCGTCTTGTATGACAGGTAAAACAGGTTTTTACATTTTCCACAAATGTTTTTGTTGGAGCGAACCGAATCATGTTTGCAAAACACTCATATAAATACTACAAATCGATACACATATGAAACTAAAAACTAGTATAGAGATGCAATAATGTTAATAAATTGATTGTTTTTAATAAAACAGCAGCACTAGTTGAGATTCGTTGAAGATGTTCGTTATTCTGTATTAAATATGTTAAAAAAAGTTATCAATGTTTTATAATAGTTTGAATTATGAAAAACTTGATTGAGAAACTGAATTTATTACGACTTTTTGAATAACATACATTATTACTTCCGTAAATATTTTTGAAAGCGCTCATCCAAAACTGATAATTATTGAAGCATGTTTTTTTATCACAGTTCAAATGATTCATACTTATTTGTAAAAATTATAAGATGCTTGCATAAACTTACTAAGATTCGCAAGAATTTTTGTACTTCAGTCATTTTATTTGTGAAAAATGCAGTTTGTTTATATTTATAAAATTACCTTATTTAATACTTGAAATTCTGGCTGTAATTATATCCTTAGAAGCGTAAAATAAGCCTCTTTAGTCATGAAGTTTTGGAAGATTGAAAACTTCATCAGCTGATGCTATTAACTGTATCTAAAACTGTTGCTACGGTTGAAAACAAAACAACAACTTGTAGAATCTCCAGTCTACCAATTGGACCGTGATGGAATACGGTTATTTCACTTAGAAATGCACCATTTTTATTATTTATTATTATTATCATACACTAATTTGTAGTTCTCTGGACTATATCGTCCGAGGCGTATACAGTCCCGCACGCAATACTTGTTAGCCCTTCCGGAATACAACGAGAACACACTATTATCCGTAATATTCATAACACCTGTGTGGCAGTTTATTAGAAAGTATGGCGTTAGAATTTCACCGTTACAAACCGCGATCCTCAAGCCAGCCGGCTTCGTCGAGTAACTTTGTACACACAATACGATTGTTACTCAACATCACAACGAAATAACTTAGCCATAGCACTATTATCGAGCTATTTTTGAATTTATTACACTATAGTTTTAGTTTGTAAATTAAATTCACTTTGTTTCGTTATGTTGTTAGCACTGGTTGTTTACTAAACGTATTCAAAGACCGCGCGGGAAAGTCGGTCGTTGGATAATATTGCGATTGTTATGCCGCAGCGGGCGCGTGCTTTACGGAAAGCATTCAAGCGCTCGCGTCTACCTTCGGACGGTGACTGGAGGCGACGACCACACTGCCTTCGTTAGTGGCTCGCGGTTCTTTACAAATCTCTTCACAAAATGGCCGTAAGGAGAATCTCCCGAGGACGGTGATGCAGTTTGGCAAGTTTTTAGCGAGCGGAGGTTTCCAAATCGCGTATTTCGCATGCGCTGCAGAGCCCCCCTCCTCCTTGCTGCAGTGTTCCTCCCCCGCACCATTTAGCCGCGACTCGGAGGACCACAAGCATGAATGGCTACCGATTGGAATAGAGAAGTATTTTAAAATCAAAATTATCACAATATTGATATGTTACCGGATTATGAACGGCTTAACTAAATATTTTTAGGATGTTATATTAACAAAAAAATACGGATAATTTCTATATTATTAACAGGCCGTCATTAAATTCCAGAAATGCCAGGTACTTAACTCAGCATCTAGAAAATAAACACACTTTAAAGACTATATCCGTTTCAAAACTCAGCATATACTTCACTCAAATTAATTGTTTTTTTTACGAGTAGTAGATGTTAATTATTAATGCAATCAATCATGTTCTGGCTGCAAACACAAATAACATACAAGCATTTCGAAAAATAATTGTGGCACAATACTCACGTACTTAGTAAAGGACAAAGAGCAAAAAGATAGTGCCCACATCGTATGCCATGGCGGTGTGATGATGGAACGCCCATGAGAAACTTATTATCTAGTAACGGACGATTGAAAAAAATAAATAAAATCAAAACTGCCTAAAATATTGTATCATTTATTAAATTGTTTCTTTTTTTACATTTCAAATCTAATAAATGGTGTGCTACGAAAAATCATAGTATGCATTCTCCAGAATATATATAACTTCTCAACGAAATTAAACGCGATGAGAGTGTACGACAGGTTCAACTGTTCCAAATAAGATATAAGTACTACCTTCCTCTCCATGCAATAGATAGTAAGAAGAAATTATTTTACTAGAGATCCTAAATTTCTGTTGCTGAACAAGCTCATCTAAGACAACGTAACTGTCAAAAGTTAAGGAATTCTTCAAGCTGTTTCTGAAAAATCTACGAACTGCTTCGACCCGAGAAATTTATTTTTGATATTCTCGTTATTACATTTAAAACCCCCAAGTTTATGATATTATGCCCAAAGTAGTTGTTTCGAATAAGTAACAAAGTATCGATATTTCAACGTATCGATACTTGTTCACGAGCACATCTCTAATGGTAGCCGTCATGGCCTCTGCGTGTGCGCGCCTTATTTTTGTCGGTCTATTTTGTACAAAGACGGTTTTTGGTGAAATCCACAGTAGACAAAAAAAAAAACAAAGGCCAATGAAACCTATTGTTTCCAACACATTGCGTTTAATACTTAATTAATAATCCAACATTTTAAATTTTCAACAAATATTTTATTAGACGTCTAACAAATCGTATGCCAACCAGCTGGTAGATATTTTATAAAAAAATCTGATGTGCTTTTGCTGTTATTTTATATGTTAAGAATACAAAAGTAGTTCTTGATATATCCAAGTGTCCAAAATCGCTATACATATTATATTATCGTCTCGTCTCGTCGTTTTGTCGAATATGATCATTTTGCGGGAGAATAAAATAAAAAGTATGTACGGTTTAAAACCGTTTTAACATATTCTTGACCAATATTCACCAATGCAAATTTTTACATTATAAGAAACTGCTCCAAATAACCTAAATTCCACCAAGAAAACAAATGTTAGTGATAATTTATAAACTTACAAAGATTTTTCTGGTTTCGTCAATATGTGAAAACATTTTATTAAGTTGTTGTTTATGATATGACGGAACAATCACTGCATCACCACCAGAAATAGTTCTTTGTCTCTAGCTGTTTCCTTCTTGTGGCTTTAGTTATAATAGCTGCCCACTTCTACTGAGAATTGAGTGTCTGAGAATGTTTCTCCAAATATATTTTTGAAAGTTTTAGATTCATCACACCTAATAAGGTGACCCGCCCACCTTAGTCTCCTTGTCTTTAACACGTCAATTTATATCTGCAGCGGATTACTTGAAAAGCTCCATATCCGTGTTTTTGCATTTAACTGATCGAAGTTTTCTTTGAAGTGTATTATTTTTTAATATCTGTACAGTTTTTTTTGTTCAAGCTGTAAGTGAATATTTACAAGTAAAATTAATAAGTTAATAAAATCAACATAAAAATATTACATAGTAAATGCGTATATAAGCGATATATGAAAAGAAGTAAAACAAAATAATAAAATATAATGCTTCGAACATTTTACTTTTCTTGACTATGTAATGTTACGAGTATGTACGTCAATTGCGACGACATGAATTTGTCATATCCAATAATTTTCCGTAAAAACTAGTGGTTTTTTTATTCGACTAATAAAACAAATATTTATCTTCACACAATTCAAATAACAAAAATATTCTTTTAAAGCTACGTAATCATATGCAAAAAGTTCTTCATACGATGGTCAACATGTTAATTTTTGTGTAAATTTTCCTCGTAAGGTTTTTTTAAGATGACAAATAAATATCTTTAAAAACTTTTAAATATTATAAACGCAATAGGATGTATTTTTATTGCATATTTTTATTTTGATGATTTTATCATTTGAACAAGAATTTGTAAAAAACAAATTTTCGAATACGAAATAGAACCATTTAGAATTAAAAATGTCGTACGGGTAGACAGTGCAATAGTGAAAATTATTAAATTTTCATTATAAATTATTTTGAACATTTGTTTTTTAAAACCCGCAATACCTCCAGTTAGTTCTGCCCATACTTAGATTGTTTAGGAAACATATAAAAATACAGGTATTCATAGGGGGTCATCCATAAACCACATAACGTTTTTTCTTACTTTTTTTACTCTCTCCCCCCTCTATGTAACACCATGTAGACATTCCCCCCTCCCCTCCATTACCCTTATTAAGTACCAGAAGCGAGCTAACTCAGCCAACTTAAAACGTAGTTTTCCAAAAACAATTTGGCTTATTTGGATGATTTTAAATACATATAAAACTGCGGAGATATGATTATAATATGGTCATTAAAAACAAAGTCATGATAAAAGAGCATTCAATATACTTTTAAAATATATATTTAGGCTATATTCTTGCTTAAAAATCACAGGTTATCAGGTTGTGACATTATGTCTGGCACAGAAAAGGTTAAATGGGAATGCAATTTATAATCACTCCTATTCATTTTTTGAGCGGGAAAAGTGTTATGTAACAATAAGAATTAACCCACTCCCCCCCCCTTGTAACGCCATGTAGATGTTGATGGTCACCCCTTCCTCTCCATCAAGAGCATTAGGTGGTTTATGGACGACCCCTAAGGCCACATAGATGAAGATTGATGTTAGTAGAAGAACACTTTTTGTATAAATCTCTATGAATAAAATATTTAAAATACTTTGATAATGACTGAGGTCTTTTTAAGTGTCTGACTGACACTTTAATATTTTCTATCCTGGAAAGTGTGAATATGCTTACATGTTATATGTTTCTTTTACACATTAAATTCATACTTTGCAGGTAAATGTATGTCGTTATATAGTATTTAATAATGATGTCTATAATACTCGCTTATAAATAATTTTGAAATGAATGTTTAAATGAGAAAATTCGATTAAATATCTGCCTAGGTGAGTACTCATTAGTACATTCCAAAAGGTTGCACATTCCGTTGAATCATAAAGTCATATATTAACCGCTATGTAGATTTTATATCGAACATAATCTAGCTTCGGAATTAACCTAATCTCTTACGTTGAAATGTATTTCCAGCAATATGTCTATATTATGTGTCGGCTTATGTTAAATTTTCAGTATCGATAGAATCAAAGTTTCTTTCAATGACGCTATCAACTATTTTTTAGTTTTTCAGAGTTCTGAAACAGTGGCGTAATGGCCAAGCTGCGAAATCCCAGCCTCTAATATTTGGACATGACCAGTATACAGTGAATAAATTCACGTATCACATACAGTCTCCAATTTCATGACCGGTATATACACTAAGTAGGTTTTTTTATTGTAGAAATTTACCAACTAGTCAAGATTACAGAGAGGCTTCTCATTTTTTGAAATCAACTTTATCAGCACTTGAATTCTATCGCTATGCTACTGCTATAAAAATATTTTTTTAACGACGAACTTGTCGCTAATTATGTATCTACGAAACATTTTTTTGACATTGTGTATTTGAATATAGGACATTATTGTATTAATTAATTTCTTATGTAAATGTAAACATAAACGTAAATGTATATGTAAACAATTTCAATTATTTATACGTTTTAGTGAAAGAAAGGCAGGGGCGGATCGTGAATTTGTGGGGTCCTGGGCTAATACTACTTAGGGGCCTACCTAATTACTCAACTAATCGCCAATTTGTCAAAAACTGTTTTCTATAGTGAAGTACGTATACGGTATAGGAAAAAATTGGACAATAAAATATTTTATTTATATAATATGACTTAGTGTTTCTATATTTTTTAATTTTAGATATTTTTTTCCACAATATCGTCTATTGTTTTCAATGGAGACTGGGGGGCTTTTGTATCCATGAGGCCCTGGGCTGCAGCCCAAAAAGCCCTTAAGTAGACCCGCCCCTGAAGAAAGGGCAACATACACGTTAGTTACATATTAAAAATAATAATAAAAAAAAACAAATCACTTTTGTACGAATGAACACCATTTTTTGTGGAAACTGAACTGTCTAAAAAGTATTTTTCTATTTATTTACATTTTCTGGAAAAAAATGTCTTTCTCCTACTAAAACATGTTTATAAAAACGGAGAAACGGTTTTTTTACTGTTACATACAAGTAAGTGTTCAATTACAAAAAACACCACAACATCTACATAAAAAAATATGACGAACATGTCTCTTATTCTGATTAAAAAAATAAAATGTAAAATACTCGTACATAATAAGTGATAAATATATTTCGATGTGTAATCATTGAAATGTTTCTTCGCAAACATAATAACAGTTTCTTTTTTCGTGAATTATTGTCAGATAAAAAGTAGACATAAATAGCACCAGCATAACAAAGTGATTCATAATAATTCATAGGTAAATTTACAACTCAGTTTTACAATTGTTTATATGTGGAGCAAATTATTTGAAAATCCTTATATCGGTACGAATGCGATGTCCGTGTTCTTCATTTAACAGGTCGAAGTTTCCTTTGATGGCTAGTATATTATTTTTTAATATCTGCATGTTTTTTTTGTTCGAGCTTGAGGTGAACATTTCCAAGTAAAATTAATAAATTGATCAAATCAACATAAAACCATTGACAAGTTAATTCGTATGTAAGCGGTATGAAAAGAAATAAAATAATAAAATATAATGCTTCCAACATTTTACTTTTCTTGACTATGTTACATCAATTGCGATGACATGAATTTGTCATATCCAATAATTTTCCGTAAGAACTCGTGGTTTTTTTATTCGACTAATAAAACAAAGAATCATTGAAATGTATTTTCACAAACATAGTAACAGTTTCTTTTTTCGTGAATAGACAGATAAAAATAGACATAAATAGAACCAGCATACTATAGTGAAGTGACTCATAGATAATATTACAACTCACATTTTACAAATGTTTATTAAAAAACGCATATTAAATTAAGTTTATTTTATTTTATTGGAAAATAATACTGAAGCTATTACAGTTGTATAAATAATAGTCTATAAAGTTTACTATTTTTATTTATTATATCAAGCAAATTATATGGGTATCGTCCATTGTAAAATCGTTTTGAAAATTTAAAGATTTGACTTATCGTTTGAGCAGAAGTGTTTTATTTGATTACAATCAACCTATGTCCATATATTATTCATCATTTCGCGTTTTGAAATATATACATTTAATTTGACGTTGTTGACGACTAATACGAGTTTCGTTACTCTTAATATTGTTAAGAAATAAGTTTAAAAAACTAAAAATATGTAATTTTCTTCAATAACGCATTTCATTGCAAAATATTACGAAAAAGATTGTTTTTGAAGAGAAAATAGTGACGTCATTCAAAATAAATTCTTTCAGAAAAGACAAACACAAAATGACTTATTTTTCCATAACCGAACCGATGGAATAAAGTCAATCCCACTATAGCGTAAAAATTGGGACTTCGCTACGTAAATTGTAAATTAAAGAGTTTTCAAAAACTTATACATACACATATACGAGTATATGAACATACTCGTGCATGTTATTAAACGTGTACGTTCTGTAAAATAAACTACACCATTGAGAGGACCGCTATAGGGGGAAATAACGCAAACGGTATAGGAAATTTCTCTAAAAGCGGGTACGCTTTAAGGGGTTTACTGTATACGAGAGACTGTCAGAGTATGAAAATTTTCTAAATAGTTATATCTTGACCAGTGTAATTTGTTATTTATTAGTTTAATTTTTCTTGGTTCAAGTCATTCCATTAAATAGAGATAAAAATACAAAATTTTAAAATATGTCGTGACCAACTATACTCTACAGGATCACAACATTGTCTAACGGAACCTTTAAGCCATCATCTCTCACTTTTTGAGTATAGAGGTATTCATTTACTGTGCGGTTCTGTCTATGTATGTGTGTGCTCATCTATATGCAGTTTTAATTTATTTAATATTTAATAATTTTGTTAGTATATTAGTTACAATTAGTTTTGTGCTTGCCTGTACTTCTCAACACGAACACATACATACTGTGCATGTACGACTTAACAATTACATAGACAGAACCACACAGATAAATGAATACCACTGTACATCGGAATCTAAATCAAACCTACAAACAAAAAAAATAATTGTACGTATGTCGTTGTAGAGCCAGATATCGAAAAAGATAGAACAACATTTGTAATTATTCTAATTTGTGTGCGCCCTTGGAATATTTTAATGCGTTATTAATTTAATTTGGGTTGGCCAGGACTATTCTATGTAATTGAAGTGGAAATAATAAAAAACAAACTGGCAACAGAGTCAACCGAGACATCTGCTGTTTTACTTACAATTATTGGAGCCACATTGTTAACCTATTGACCTCGACCAAATTCAATTTAAAGCGTGATTTGACCCATAGTTTTTGCAACTACTCGTACAATATAAAAAATGTAAATATTATATATTTCATGTCATGCCAGATGATATAGTAGATTGTAAGTATGAGCACATACGTACATACAATGCCAAGTGGACATTGATATTATCTAAGTGATTACTAAGACGTCAAAAATAAAATTACACCATTGCGTCATTTATCATCAAAAGTCACAACTAATTTTGCATTATAAATCATCGATAATCGTCGTAACGAAACGTTTTTTTTTCCTAAATATCAATTTTTTACGTCTCGTTAGGTTTTTTAACTTAGTCATACATTTGCATCATAAATGAGAATTCTGCTATTCTGGCTATAATTAATCTATCTTCTGCTTCTTCTTTTAAACATATCCGCTCCGAAATGAAGCATATATGTAGATATTCACAATGTGAAGATTGTTTTTTGACAGTTAATTAATCTATAAGTCCCGATAACTATTTAAGAAATTGAGAACATTAGTATTTTTTTACACCGAAATGAAAAACTAATCTACCAGTAGCTGTGTCAACACGGAGAGCAATCAACGGAATTAATTGTAATATCGACATTCCACTTGAGCGAGAGTGAGTGTGAGTTAAAGCAGATTTTAATCTTTAAATTATTTTTGAATAACATAGTATATTAAGCTTATTTAGTAGACTTAAATATAAACAAACTTTCTAACTGTTTAATGTGTTTTTATTCATTGTGTTTTAAGGTTTGCATTTTTTACCTATTTTCCTTGATATATATATATATATTATAAATGTTGCATTATTATTTGTTTAAGTGACTATTTTAATCTCGCCTTGTTATGATGTTATCGATATTGTATAATACTTTTAAATGTTTAAATAAATTAGTTAGTTGAATTGATGTCTTCTTAGTGGAACTCTATTAAATTGTGGGTTAATAATTATAATGAAATA
>JAPMAG010001236.1:0-12823 GCA_036584685.1 Rhyacophila sp. Rhy_31_5 | reverse complement strand
CAATTTCAGTTCTACCAATTTTCAAAATAGTATTGTATTCTTCTTGTGTAAAATGCCATGTTCTTTAAAAAAATATTTTAATGAAATGTATTCATCAAAAAATTATATTCATAATCATATAAATTAAAGTTGTATATAAGTTATATTTCACAACCAACTTGGATTAAGTAATACTAAAAATGAAAATATTTATAGAATATAGTTTGCTCAGTTGACCATTTCACATTGACCATCATTATGTATCAATATTTATTGATACATAATGATGAGTTTCGTAATCATCAACCATTGTGACAAATACTCATATATCATTTTTTTCTTTAAGTACATGTATACTATTTAAAAAAAAAATATGTAACAGGATATATTCAACAGAATGCATTGAATAAGAAATACACAAAAGTGAAAAAATGTTATTTATTGTCTACATAGAACCTCGCTGTTAAAATACTCGTACAACTTAATAGAACTTTAAAAGTAATGTGCACTTAATTATTAAGTCCCCTTAAGCTTTTTAACGCCACGATACCCGAGCACGAGTACCTCACACGCCATTTTCCGCTAAATAGATGCATTTACATTTAAAAAATCTCATTTCTCAATTTAGTGTGTATAGAAAATACTCGAATTGATAAAACAATGTTAGATTTTTTTCTAAATATTCCTTATCTTTATCCATCTCGTAGACCTTGTAAAATCTCAGTAGATGGCCTCTCCTAGTGGTAATAGTTAAATAATATCTTTACTAGAGTATCGTTTGTAATTATTATGTTTCATGATATTCGTAAAAACGATTATTAAAAAAAAATATAAACACAATATACCGCTTTATATTATATATGGCTTGCGTTTTATTGTTATCTATTATTTTTAAAGATGGCACTCATAAACGCTTCAATAAAAACGGGCTTATTTAATTTTGTTATTTTTAATACTGCAATATTTTTCAAACAATCACTGATTAAACACGATATAAATACATTTTTATGAACGCTTTTGTCTAACACTAAAAATATATAAGTATAACGCACATTTACCATACATTTTAACCACATGAGACCATTTTCAATGTAATATTATTATAAAAAATAGAATTATTTGAATAATTACCAGTCTGTTAGTAAATTGTAACTTTCCGTATTGTTATACTATTTAAAACTTTACCAGTTGTAAAATGTTTATTTTTATCGAGAAATTATGTTATTCTAAGTATTAAATTTTTCGTAAAATCGTCAATTATCATTGTTAATTTTCAGATCGTATTATAACATTTATTTTTATTAAAATATCATACTTTTTAAAGTCAAAAATTTTTTTATTTTAAAATAATTGAATTCACATAAGAAATACAATATTTATACACGGTTCAACTGGTCATTATCGTATTTAATATTAAAAAAAATGTTTTTCTGATTATTGTATTGTGATAAATTATTTTATATCGTACTTGTCATCAAACTAATATCTTTTTCCAATGCATCATAAATAAATGGAAAATTAATTTATTACTTTTCACAAGATTTTGCCGTACCATGGAAAAATAAATAAGAAATAATATTATGGTTTACTTATGACACATACTTCCTAATGATTATTAAATAATAGGTTTGATTTTCTTATAATATAACGCAATTGCACAAAAAATTTCACCTTAGATTTTATTTATTAGAAATTGTATATTTGAAAATAAACCAACAATTATTTCATCAAATCATCACAGTGAGTTATTTAAATATATTCACGTGACAAAATGAGTTTTAAATGAAACGTAGTGATACGAGTATTTGCAAAGAATATGGGAAAAATTATTTTTTAAATATTCTATATTTCAGGAGTAGTACCTCGACAGCAGCTGCAGCATTTGCCATAGCTACTTCAGCATCAAGTAATCCTCGAGATACAAAGCATACACCATCTGCTCCAAGAGATTCAGTTACTTCAACAGCGGCTACTATGAGAGTTTTAAATGTTTTAAGGTGAAAAAATAATCATATCAAAACATTCATTATACGCTTTGTTTTCTTTTAATCACACGTTTTATCAAATTAAACTTCAGGCACTGGGTATCTAAGCATTCTGCTGACTTTTGGGCGGAAGGCCGTCTTCGATGTGAAGCCGCTGGTTTTCTCGAAGATATAATTTGCAGTCCTAATCTTCTTCCTGCTGAACATAGAGCTGCAGCGCACTTATTGAGGCTTCTGGCAAGAGACGAGGAACGACGTCCGGATTTGAAAGCTCTTTTATCCCCACCAATTGTAAGTAGTAAACTTACATATTTTAATGATACATACTATCAACTATAGAACTAGATATTTATTACTAATACATTATTTTATATGTAAGTCGTAATAATTTTATTATTATATAATAATGGTCTTGATTGAAAGAAATTGTACGGCAAAAAAATATTATTTTTGACAACTTTCCTGCCTTGTGTTGTGACATATGTAGTTTAACAATTAGTATATATTATAGCTTGAAGATTATTATTCGTTAAATAATCTTATATCTATTCATTATTACAAGCAACCTGAATTAAAATAAATTTTGGCTACTGTTTTCATGAAATATCATTTTTTTAAAAACGATAACCGAGTTTTTCCACTCACTGCCAAAAATCTTTCATTGTTTTAATGGTTATTTTCATATTATATTGTAATGGTGCTTTTTTTAATACACTTTTTAATTCTAGTGTCCAAGCAAAGAAAGTATCGAGACATTGTCAGCCTTAGAAATTGCGGAACAAATGACATTTTTGGACCATCAAATATTTGTATCTATCAGAAGCGAGTAAGTACAAGTATATATTTTAAAACAGAATAAATATGATTTGTAAATAAAAGATGAAAACGAACTGTTTATTTATATGCTTTTTAAACTGAAAGTATGTATTAATAGCACTATGAAATCAATTTTCACACTTAATTACTCAAATTTTAATACAAATATACATTTTGTTATTGAATTGTTTATACGTCATATTAAAAAATATATATAAAGTTATCTTTTAAGTTTTAGAAAAAAATCTGGATATATTATAAAAAAGCATTTTTTTATTTTTAAAAAAGCTTAAAAAATTCCCAGCATGTATTAAGATTAACAAAGTCTAACATTCATTATCAACTTTGGCCAGTTTAATAGTAATTTTTTTTGTCTAGTTATTTCGATTTTAAACAAACTTAATTTTTATAAAATATAATATGTTTTCTCTCTTTTTAAGCACAGTATATATATAATATTATCAATAAGAATTTCTACTACAATGTATAACTTAGTATTTAGAAATTGGTTTTTTTCTTTAAAAAATCTGGGGTATGTTTCAGGGAATTTCTAGGGCAAGCTTGGATGAAGGCAGATAAAGCAGAGCGTGCACCACATATTCTTGCAATGACAAGGCATTTCAACCAGTTATCAACTCTTGTAGTTTCTGAAATTTTGCGGAAAACCACTCTTAGCGGTAATATGAGAAGCTCACTTTAATTGTTCAATTAAATGGTTGATTTTCTATATTTAAAATAAAACATTAAAAGTTATATCGGATTCCAAATAAACATTATTTTAATAACTCTATCAAGAGTCATTTTCATTGGCACAAGTGCAAAACGTAATACATAATTGTGAACGTTTTTAATATCCGTACGATCATTTAAAAAAATTCATAAATCTCTTCATTTTAATAGATAAATATATTAAATAAATATTTTTTATAATACTCATAAAGCGTTAATGTTATTACTACATAAAAAAGTATTATCGAGTAAATAAAATGAATGTGGTCTCAATAATGATTGTTTAAATATACAACAACGTGGTCGTAAATTTGAATGTAATAAAATAAATTATTACTTAATTTATAGGTCGAGTAGCGGCAATTGAAAAATGGGCAGCAGTGGCTGATATCTCACGGTGTCTTCATAATTTTAATGGAACCCTTCAAGTTTGCGCAGCTTTTACCAACACTTCAGTATTTCGGCTCAAAAAGACGTGGGAAAAAGTTTGCAAAACGGTATATTCCATTTAATCAATTTTATAAACCTGAATTGCTTAGCTAACGTATAATATCGAAATCAACATTTTCAACGCAATTGTACGTTCAAGTATATTGATTTGATACAAAATTGGGAAAATATATATTATATTATTGAACATAAAAACTATTTTTGACAACTTTATTTAAAATGAAATATATATGATAACATATTTTTATTTATATTATAAAAAATACTTAAATCTTTTATAAAATACATTGTTGGCGTTTCAGAGCAAGCAAACCATTGAAAAATTGCAAGCCCTTGTTTCATCTGATGGAAGATTCCGAGCTTTACGAGATGCTTTACATAGGTAAAAGAACATCTTAACAATACTACTATTATGAGAAACTTAACAAAATAAAGTACTGAATAATTTATATTGTGTATATATTCGTAAGTACTGACAATATATATGTGCCTGGGAAATCAACTTAACTATGTAAATTGTTGGCAAAATTGAGGAATTAACATAGTGTAATATATCTTGCAACGCTCTTTTCGGTGATGTATTCAATTGTGTTGTAACCCTACTAGAAAAAATATAACGAAAGGAATAAAACACTATGTTATATATTATCCGAGGGAAGCAACACCAAAATGACTTTGAACACCCATAGAGGAAGGTGGCATTTTTACATAATGCAGTTATCCTCTCACGTACAGATATATTCAAGTGATGTGTCTAAAAAAAGTCTTTTACATACAATTTTGTTTTATTATTTCATACTATCATATATTTTTCTTAGTGAAATTATACATTTTAATTTACTATCACATTATAACAGAAGAAACTTTAATAATCTCAGATAATCTTATTGTAATCAATGTTATAGATTATGTAGCCGATATAACTTTACTTTTCAGATGTGATCCCCCATGCATCCCATACCTTGGACTTTATCTTAGTGACTTATCATTTATTGAAGAAGGTACACCAAATTTCACACCTGAAGGCTTATTAAATTTCTCTAAAATGAGAATGGTAAGAAATTATGCAGAGTATTTTCTACTACTACATGACTCTAAAATTGGGCATCAAAAATAATACTCAATATGATTTTATTTCTAGATTGCCCATGTTATAAGAGAAATCAGACATTTTCAACAAACGCCGTACAAAATTGAGCACATACCTAAGGTAAAATATACCGAATAGTAAAAACTTCATTGAATACTTAAATACATATGCATACTATACTTGTAGTGTAAACCAGTAATAGAAAGAAACACGCGTATGTTTTAAATATATTTCAAAACAATCAATGTATTGTATTTGAAAAATAATGATGTCATCGTAGGATGATAGAACATGTTTTTTAAAAACCAACATTAATCTGGGGGAAAAAACAAAGCGCTCACCTCTTATTCGAATATATGATTTATATTAACATATATATTAAAGATGAGGTGGGTCTAAAAGTCGTCCATAAACCACGTAACGCTCTTGAGAGGGAAGAAGGGATGGCTACCAACGTCTACATGGCGTTACACGTAAGGTAATAATTCCCTCTCAAAAAGTGGATAGAATTGATTGTAAATTTCATTCCTATTTAATGTGGAAATTTATGTAACCTTTGAGAAGAAGATAATGGGGGCAAGCTGAATGTCTATATGGTGTTACTTTAAAAATGTAAGAAAGAACATTACGTGGTTTATGGACGACCCCTAAGCTCTAACGTTACAAGAATAAATGATTAAATTTATTCTATGTAAGTATGAACAAGCTTTTATCATACAGAATAGTAGAAGTTCTTTAAATTGATTCATTTGAGAATTGTATTTTATAATTGTTGTATGTTTACCAATTTGAAAGACAATGTTATAAATTATAATTTTATAGCAATTTTTATTAAGAAGAATATTTGAAAATATTTACGCTATTATTATATGTTTTCTATCAGTTGTTAGGTTATATGAGTTTAAAATTATTTTGTCATTTTCTAATGTTGGCAAAAACATACACAATATTTTTAGGTATGCGGTTATTTATTGGATCCGACTCTCCACCTCGAAGAAGAACGCCAGTATCGCTTGAGTCTCGAATTAGAACCGCGAGTGACAAGAGTGCCTCTTCCACAGAACATGTGAAAATCGGCCAAATTTGACAGAAGACACAGTCAAAGTTACAGATTAAATTGAAAACAATAATACTTTTATGCATCAAACATATTTGGACACATAATATGTGATATTTTTAAAGTGTGAAATGAATTGTGATGTTATTTGTTGTTGAAGATGACGTTATATGACAGTTGACATCATTCTTTATTACGATGTGTTCTTCTCTTAAACGTAATATTTACGCACAATTCAATGTTTGTTCTCTTTAATACATATATACGAATATAAGATTATTTACAGACTTCATTTTACGGTGGCATGAGGTTACTGTAGTATTGTGAAAATAGTTCAAGAGATTAGTATTTACAATTAGCAACGCAGTAATTGCGTTCTTCATAATGAATCATAAATTGACGGAATATTTATCACGTGATAATTTCATTATAAAATAAATTTTATTGTTGCAAAAAAAATGATATTACATGGAAAATCAACAGGAAAAACATATCGTAATAAAGAGATATGATCATTCATGTAACGAGTATTTTGCGGCCTAATTATGTATAAATCACACGTATATTTAAAATAATTATTTGTCAAAATAATATTTCTCTATACATAACCTATACTAACCTTTATTTTGCTAAGTGAAATTACTAAATACTCTATTCTACATTGTACCTGTTAACAGTTACCTTCATGATATAAAGAAATGGCAAAATCCGTATTTTTTAGCAAAATTTAATTTTATTAGAAACGATTGATATATTAACAATGTTGACGAGGACAACATAGAATTAGTAAGTAATTTATAATTTATAAGTCTGTTATTTGGTTATTGCTCTGCGATGTGCAATATAATCATACCTTTCCAATGGCTACGATCAAGATATGGGTAAAACCAAAATATATAAGGAAACCAAACATTTTTCAAAAGTATATATTCATTTTAAACACGTTATAAAATTTATTTTAAAAATCTTTAAAAAATATTATTAGGGTACTTTAGTACATGAATTTATTGACAAAATTACGTAATTTTTCGTTATAGCAATGTAAAAATGTATTGAGAAAGTAAAAATAATATTAAATTGATTGTATTTTATTTATAATGTACATTAAGTAAACATGATTTCATGCGTCGAATGAGTAAAATTATTACTGGTAAAGAATTTAAGAATTGCAACACCTGGGTAAATATTTCTCAAATATGATGGCATAATTGTATGATTTTTAGTCTGCTATAAAACACGAATCTCTAAATCACATTGTATCTGTACGAGTATCTGGCTTACTTTCTATAAATTATCTGTAGATATGGTCACGGTCATAGACGATTATCCATAAATTATAAAATATCATAATTTACTAAGCTATTTTTGTAAATTGAGTTCTCAAAAGAAGTGGGAAATAATTTCACGAATTATAATTCATACGAAATGATAAACAATCACATAATCATGACCGTTACTATTAATGCATTGGTGCATAGACAATCGTAACTAACTTATTTATTGTATTAGTGCGCAACAAATAATTTTCTGATAAATGGACTGAGAGGCTTTGCTAATTTAGAAAACGTTCAGTGAAACATTTGCTTTCCATTTTTATTCATTTCTAATGAAGTAAAATATATTAACTATTCAGTATGATATATCGATTTGAATAAAAACACTTTACAGTTATTTGACAAAAAAGCGTAAAATACATTTGTTACATATTATTATATGGACATTTTGTAATTAGATATATTTTATAATACTATGCCATGTTTAACATGTATTTTGTAAAATGACTTATTAACATTTGTGATTAATAAAATTTGTTAAATATTTTCTAATGCAACATAAAAAAATACGTTATACGGTTGCTTATAATAAAGTGCTTTTATGACTGCACAAGAGTGAATACATATAACCTTATGGATAAATAGAAAATATATGTACCTACTTTCTTGTTATTACCTATATCTAATCTAAGATAACTACAATTAATATGTGTACTTTGAAAATTAAATAATACATTTTACTACATATTATATCATTATTCAATTTCACATAAATGCATATGATTAACATTATCAAAATAGTTTATTATAGAATTATTTGGGATGATTTACATACAAACTAAAATAATATTTTTCATTTGTTAACAGTATGTTATATTTTCACCAAGTACAAAATTCGATATATTTTTCTGTTCCTTTTAAAGCTTTGGAGATTTCCAATGATAGACGGATTTTAAGAATTTCAATTTGACTCCAATTAAAAAAAAAGGGAAAACCGTTTGTAACGAAATTGCTTTCTGAATTTTATATAACTTACATATATTATTACTGTTTTTATTTGAGTGTTTTTTAAATCGCGAACACAAATTGTAAAAGTTTGTGACGATTAATTGAAGTAGTGTTACATTTCGAATGAAAAGTGAGATACTTAACATGTTAGTTATTGTTAAAATAATGAAGTATTACACAAAAGTTTTTTCTAAGCTTTATTGAAATCAGCTTACGCTGTATTTTACTTTGTATGTACATATCAATATGAATATCGGTTAATGTTAGTTTATTTTATTGATTTATAATGCACTGTACTGTGGTAATGCTCATTTTTATAAATGCACTGTCGTAATTGTCTAATCAAAAATGTGTTTTAGTTACTTTTCTTTCTTATAACTGAAGTGAAATCTTGTATTTTAAGAGGTGTGAATTGAACTAAATAAAAAATGCCTCTCTACATAATTATACTATAATATATTGAAATAATCGCCTACCTCATTAATATCACCATTATGTTATACTTTAAAAAGGCTGGACCTTTCTATTGTTTAGTATAATTCTTCCGTTATCATGCTCATGTCAATAAGAAAGACTTTTGTTATAAATATTAGAATTTATACTATATTACTTAAGAAACTTGAAATCGCATAAGTATAAAGCAATTATAAAAAAATATAATATATACTGGCACTCTTTGCTCAAACTGTTAAATTTGTATTTAATTTGTGTTGTGCACATTACACATTTATCTCAATCAATCTGACCTAGCAGATATTTTTCATTTATCTTTCAAAATAGTCGTATTTTAATCGACTTTTATAAGTTATAAACTACATTTATTTCCCAAATACTTTTCATCTGGGGTATTGCGTTTAATGTATATTTTGTAACTTGTTAAACTTCCAAAAAGATTAATATTCATGATCCGGGATTCGCCTTATTGTATCCATAGTACTCTTATAAGTGTTGAAATTCTCTTAAGTGGGTTGCTATATTATAATATACTTCGGTTATAAGAGTTAATGTAAAACTTGGATCCTGAACAAAAATCTATTTGGAAAATGGTAATTTTTAGTTTTAAATGTTTCAGTAAATTTTAGTTAAACACGTTATATTTTACGTTATATCTTGAATTTCAATGTTTATCAATTCATTTACCATGTCAAAATTAGCTACACATCTATTATTAGGGAATTTACTCTTATGACATAAATGGGAATTCAAATGAGTAATTGTCCAGTGGATATTTTTCTCTTAGTAATTTATTGTAAATAATGCTACGTTGACATCTTAATAAGCTAAGTATTTAACTGACAATCTTAAAGCACTGAATTTATACATAATAACATATAAAAACAAAATCTTAGTATAACAATTACTATTATTTTCCTTCTTAAAATGCACATATATTTGTTGTAAATATTAAGCCATGGTTTATTGAGACATAATTAAAACATGTTTTTAATCATGTAAATAAAATTTGATTAATATGATACATGATTTATTATCATAGATACATAACTAGCGTTGGTAAAAAAAGATTAATGTAGATATCGGTGTTGAGCGTAGAGAAAAAATATATCCCTCAATAGTTATATCAAATAAAAATGGCTGCCACATGCCGCTCATTTCATTATGATTAAATGAATATATTTAAAAAAAAAACGTATGCATAAGGCTGCCTTAAAAATAATTATTGCGAGTCTTCACTGAATCTTGATATTATACAAAGCTACTCTAAGTTTTCTCAATTAGTTGAAATGATGTTTTCTAAAGAAATTTTGCCAATCTATTTTACTAAAACTCTAATATTTACGGAAAAATCATTAGTTATATCACATTTTGATATTTGACGCCTTGGTAAAAAAAACATTAGATGTTTTTAAAAATAATTCTTTTATTCTTGTAACATTTTTTCACAGTTTCTCGTAAAATATACTCTCTTTAAAAAGCAAAGTAATATTTTTAAACTGCTAGCACAGAGAGTTCTTAAATTCTTATTTAAAATTGTTTAATTTTAATAATATAACGTTTTAAATAAATATAAAAGAATATTTTTCTTTCGTAAAACGTCAATATTTTTCACATATATTTCATGGATGATGGACAAACTTTATTTAAAACATATTTATTGAATTTGAATACTAAACTGTCAATTATCGTATGTAAAAAAATATGATTTATAATTGTTTTAATGCAGTGTTACCATAATATTAATTTAGTCTTTAACTACGAAAACATTATTTTTCTGAAATAAATAGATCGCATAGAAATTATTACACTAAAGTGGTCAATATAATTCTTTTCATTACATAATTTATAAATATTTCAAAATCCAATTTAAATGTATTAATTTTGTATGTTTTAATAATTGTCTCTTAAAAAATTATGTATTTAAAAAAAATGCTTTGTGGAATTTTTAAAATACTTTTCAATTGAAAAAACAATACTTACGATAATAAAGCTGTTTTTAATTGCATATACGTGATCATTGAAATATTTTCAATTTTTAATTACATTCAAATTGAATTCTATGTTTTTTCGTAAATATAGTCATTTGTATACCGTATCCATTTTTTCCGCGTATTTTATTCGACAGTGCTGATTACTTATTTGACTTATTTAAAAAATGAATATGATGGAATTGAAATTAAGCGCAGTTGAAGCGTATATATTGTATAACATGAATTAATAAACTTACTTGCATAATTGGATGATTTTTGAATTATCTTCAAACGGGTGTAATGATATTAAGAGTTTAATTAAGCTATAACGTGTCAAAAGTTTTCATTTAAACTAAACAAACTTACATGGTTTCGAATAAAGTGAGCAACTGTATGATCAATTTTACAAAAATGATAAGCAACATATCTTTCTCAAAGACCATACAAATTATTAACGAATATATTTTTCTAATATTGTGACAACATAATAGAAATATAATGTATCCTATATATTATCAAAAATAGGTAGAACTATTAATGAAGCTAGTTATATTATTACTTGGTATTTTCTTCTTGTGAAAATTTATTAGAAATAATTTGTTACTTATATTGTACGAGTAACAGTAACATGGTGATGGGTAAAAATATATCCTTAATGGTTTCTACTGAAGTTTTTATTGAGAAAAAAATACATAAATTTACAATCCACATAACTTGAAATAGTAAAAGCTCTTTTCCAAAAGAAATTCTTTTAGTTCTATAATACTAAACAACATTTTTGCAATGCATAAATTATATATATCAAATATATTTAAATACATTGAAAAGAAAACTCTAATAGAAGAAAGTTAATCATTAAATATGCCAATTATTAATATTTATAAGTATATTTATACAAAAATCTATATTATTATCAAAATATCAGTTACGTTAATAAATATAATTGATATACTAGTTATCTAATTTTACTTCAATTATACTTAAGTTGAATTTAATCATTTTTTGAAAGACTTTGTTCAATTTATTTTGATTGAGTTTAAGTTGAGTGTGAAACTTAATTAGTTTAAGTATACACTTATATTACCTATCGCCATTCGGTTTATTATCTAGAATTATATAACGTGGACAAAAAGTGAGAGATGTTGTTTGGGTCAAATATTGACAGCAGAATATTTTCACATAAAATTATATAAAATCTTAGTAATGAAAATAAACTAAAAGAAAGTTAAAGAAAATATTATGTACAATAATCAGAAACAAGCGCTATCTAAACGAATATCTTTATTTCGAATGAAAATTATATCTACCTTGAGATAAAAAAAATACAAAACAAATTCAAGAAATAAATGAATACATTTTTATTTTATTACACAAATGGATACATACTTCGTGGATTGTCGATTTTCACAAAAGAAAATACTGTCAAAATGATAACTTTATCTTATGGTATTTGCAAATAAACTATAGTGAGATAAATATATTATGCCAAAAATAAATTAATTTAATATTCTAAAATGCATATATCAAGTGTTAACTGTAATTGTTGTTGCTCTAAAATGAGTTTCAGAAAAAATGATCAGATTGTAGATATGTTCTTTATAAGATATGAAAAATGTAACACGGTTAAAAATGATACTATGTGACGTTATGACATGGAAATAGTTTCATTGTCTTTCGACCAAGGTGTATAATAAAAACAATGCTAACTGTTACACGTGTTCTTATTTTATTACAACCATTTGATTATTCATAATTGAATAATGCACTTCATAATACAAACAAATGACGCATCATATATTTTTATCGTTATCATGTTTCAGCCGTAATTTCTCTACTAAAAATGAAAATCATTTTCAATGACGACATAAAATCATAAAATATATATTATATGCGATAGATTTTTAAAGGATTTCGCATCCGTACTAATCCTGAGCTTCGCGAACAATTTAGCCCAAACATAGTGAATGTCTTGAGGGCAAGAAGACTCAGATGGGCGGGTCATGTTGTAA
>JAPMAG010001229.1:0-12846 GCA_036584685.1 Rhyacophila sp. Rhy_31_5 | reverse complement strand
AGTGACAGCTACCAAAACAGCGGGCTATACAAAATAACACCTCTTATTGGAAAACTCTATAGTTGTCAAATAACAGTACGACGATCTTTTCTAGTTTCTTCTTAAATCGTCCATAAAGTTTAATGTCAATTACATAGAGTTGCCTTTGTTTAATATAAAAAGACTGTGTAAGTTATTAGCATTCTTGTCATAAGAAAAAATCAAATTATCAAAAAATAACAAATTAGAACATTAGGTTTTGAATAAACATCTCCTGTGTTGAAAGAAAAAGAAATGAAAAACGCTTTTTGGCTCTCCTGTAAAGTTGCACTGTTGTAGATAGCTTTATCTGATTTTAAGCCCTCGATATATATAAGGTTGACCGTTAATGCAGTATAGTATTATTCATTTATTTGTGGGCGTAGGTATTTTATGTGTACGTTAGCTCTTCCAAATGCAGTTTTACTCGTCATTTGTTTGATAGTGGTGGTTCGACTGCTTACTTATTAGGACGTGTTTTTATTCCATTCCCGGCAGAACATCTTAATCCTAAAAAAATGCATTTTGCTGTAGTAGGTTTTTATCTAAAGTTGTAATGTTATTTTAATAAATAAATTTGATATTGAAAACGTATATTATTTTGTAACTTAAGATATGTTTTCACGAAAACTTGATACCGCGCGGACCGTACAGATATCTAATTTGAACGGATTCGATAAAACAAACGGAAATCGTCCAATTACCGCTTACGATCTTCTGCCGTGAATGGATAAAAATATGACATTGCATATAGCAAGGGTTCCAAACCGATCGACCAGTCGATCCCGAAGCAAAATTTGATCGATCCCAAATACTATTGTCAATGTTGAAAATAATAAACCAGCCGTAGGAGAAACTGGTATTGCTAATTCTTTAATTGTTTGTTAATGAAGCGCTTTATTTTAAGACACTCAACGATATTTTGTATTTTAAAATGAATATTTTTAAAGTTTAAGCTCTAAAAAAATACCTATTACAACGTTTCTTATAAGATTCTTATTGGTAGTTGATCGCCATTAAATTTAAATTAAAAGTAACTTCGCTCCAAGCCTCGAAAAAGTTGGGTACCCTTTTCATATTGTTTCAACTATTCTATCGATTAAAAAAACACCGATATGTATACATTCTTGCCCCCAAAACTACAGAGTTTTAAAAATCAATCTGTAACTCACAAAAATTTGTTTTGAGTTCCTTTTAAAAAATTAAATGTTTACCACATGGTATTTTTCCATTGACGACGATATCGTCTTTGACAGGGATGAAAGGCGATGAAGATGAAATTGAAGGGTCTCAGAAAACAAGGACACCAGTAAATTTTCTTAATTACCAGCTTATCTGGCAAATTGGCTTTTGTCGAAGTGAATGTGAAAACGTTCAATGTTCGATATAAAGCGTCGGCTGGAATTAACAGTAAAATAATATAGTGCCTTCCTAATACGAAGTACGAGTATGTAATGGATTTCCTTTTTTTTTCGTTTGCATGGTAATTATCACTTTCATCGACTGATAAATTATCATATGTGGCTAATGAATTTTCAATTACTGATTTATGAAATGCAATTACGTTGCCTAATTGCCCGATGAATTTGTTAATAAATAAATCTGAAAGCTCTTCGGAAAATTTGTCAATAATCAGTACGTTTTCGTTGAATTTAATTTATACCCCGTCTGGAGTACATTTTAATATTTGACGTGTCATCGCCCTTCAGATGTTTTGTCCTTGTTTAGTTTTAACCCTCTATTGTAAACCGTGCCTCAATTATAACGATGTTCAACACAAACATCTATACTACTTATGTATTAAATTTGATTTTAAATTAATCTCACCAGGAGTGAGTTTTTAAAATTACGGTTGCACAATGGATGAAAGTTTTCTCATTAATCTAGCTTTAAATTTTGAATTTTACCAAATGTGTGCAACACAGTTGTTGCATAATGTTTATTTGATGCATACATATTATAAAAATGTTCTATTGTTTGGTGTTTGATGTACATACTCGTATACGTAGGAGTATGGACGCATATGCACGTCCATTCTCCTCGACAGGTTAAAGTTAAAATAAAAGAACCATTTCGGGAACATATTGAGAGTATTATAGTTTTTTTTAAATACTATAATTAATATAATTAAAGCGAATATAAATAAAAATATTGTAAAATTATTATCATCATTCGACATCGTGTGACGATTCATTCGGTTCCATAGCCGATTGCACAACCTCCCTTCAGGCCTCTCTGTCTCTAGCGCTCTCTCTCTCACAATTCCAACTATAATGAAATGACAAATATATTACAGTTAAAACGTATCTTAACCTCTCCAGGAGTGGGTTTTTATTACATTTCCACAATTGGCTTACATACAAGTTTTTTCAATAATCTAGCTTTAAATTTTGAATTTTATTAAATGTATGCAATATTGTTGTATAATATTTGATGCATAAATTATATACTCTTGTATAGTACTTTATTGCTTGGTGTTTGATGTACATAATATACGTCTATACTTCTTCAAGGCGAAATTTGAGCGGTCGCATATGCGCGTCAACACTCTCGACAGGTTAAAGTTTAAATAAAATAAATATTTCGGGAACCTACTGAATGTATTATAGTTATGTTTTTAAAACTATTATAATTAAAATAATTAAAACGAACTTAAGTAAAAATATTGTAAATTTATTATTATTATTAAATATTGTACCTACCATCCATTCAGGTCCATGGCCGGCTGCACAACTTGCCTCCGGGGTTCTCTATCTCTGTCTCTCTCTTTCTCTCCAGTCATTCTGATTGAACATTTTCGTATCTCTAGTTACGTTATCCGCCTATCTCATTCTAGGGTGGTCAGTGAGCCGTGTGCCTACTGGAATTTCTTTGAACACCTTGAAAATTCTAAATTCATCGCACTTTACAACATGACTCGCCTTTTAAGTTTCCTTGCCCTTGACACCCATTTACTATCTTGGGGCTAAATCGCTCGCGGACCTTAGTAGTGTGGATGCGAAATCCTTAGTTTTCTTTCACCGGTCTAAGTATTATATTTTAGAATATATCCATGGCCTTTTTCCTTTCTTTGCAGTGATATCGTTATACAATACAATAACGATGTTCGACGATATTCGATTCTGATAATCATTCGCCATATTAACTCAATGCTTTATTTCTATCTTTTAACAAACGAAACGAAGTAAGTGGATCTCCAGAATGTGAAGATTGTTTTGACAGTTTTTTACGAGTAATAGTTGTCAATTATTGGCTCAACCTACAATACAGATTAATAAACATTGAAAAAAACATTGCAACCAGCACGGGTCTTGATTCCGTGACCCTCGTTTGCAAGGCGTACACGCTATCCACTAGTCTAACGAGGGCGACTAACTAGCGATTAACTTAATAGTCGAGTAAAGTTTGAGGACTTAAAGTCAAACAACGTTATCTACAGAAATACGTTTTTTTATGTACCGTAATAGTCTTTCACGTTCTTGGGAACATAAATTGGCAAACAACGGTGTGTCAATCTGTTCTGGTTTCTTCTCGAATCGTTCGTAAAGTTTAACGTTGATTTCCTAAAGTTGCCTTTGTTAAATATCAAAAGACTGTATAAGCTGTTCTTGTTACAAGAAAAGGCAAATTATTAAACAACAACCAATTAGAACATTGGTCTTAAATAAACATTGATGTGTCGAAAGAAAAATAATTAAAAAAACACGTTTTTTGGCTCTCCTGTAAACTTGCACTGTTGTAGATAGCGTTTTTTGATTTTAAGCCTCGACTTATAGAAGACATGGAATGGTGTTTCAGTGAGTAAATTGGCTCAATAATATATTCGGTGAGAAAAGGGTTATGTATTAGAAAAATAAATACAGTTCTCCAAAAGTTCTCACCTCTGTCCTCTATCCATCCCTTATGTTTGACGGGCATGTCTAACGTCTATCTATGTCTACATACTTGAAAAGTATGAAGTAAAATGTATTTTAATGGAGTTGCGGTATACTTTGATTGGATTTCGGACGGTTATTTGTTTTATGACAACATTATTATTAAAGTTGGCGTTTTTTTTTCTATTTGCTGTCGACACTGAACATTTCAATTACAGTTGGAAATGAAAATAAGAAAAGCAATCTTGCAGTTTTGTTTTATTTTGTTTTTTATTTAAGAGTTGGCTAAGCCGGGTATGCCCAAACTTTGGCCCGCGTGCTACGTGTGGCCCAATTGAAGGTTTTGTGCGCCCTTTGAAAGTTTTCAATTTTCTATACATTTCGCATTTTGTTATTGGCGAAATACATAAAAAAATCTCCAGATTTACAAATGGAACTTATAGACCTGCAATTAAATATTGCAATGAAAGCCGAAGGGAATAAAATAACGGAATTTAATTAAAAATATATCCTTGACCATAAATTTCCGAAATTAAAGCAACTAGCAAAGTGCATCCATTATAGCTTCATTTGGTACCGCATATCGCTGCAAATCATTTTTCTCAAAGTTAAAAATCGAAGAATCGAAGTGTTGAAACAGGTTGACCGTTGAATATTTAACCAATCTACTACAATGCGCGACGTCCAAAATACCGGCCGACATTAAAAAATATCAAACAATAAAAAATAATAAAATATCTTGATTGCAAATTGTTGTTACTCTATTTTTAATATTAAAAATATATTATTCTTAAGTTTAAAATATTTGTGTGGCCCATCAAAGACATGCATTATTTTATTTGCCCCACCAACGGATTTCAGTTGAGCATCCATGGACTAAGCAAATATTGCGCATTATAATACAGTATAACCTCGATATAACGGACAAAATATCCGGTGAAATGTGAAAATCATTAAAAATATTCTTTTAATGCATTTAATACATAATCCAAGTGTCACTACTTGTAAACAATGCTCTACCCATGATAATCACGGCCTGCCTTTCGCACTCGAATTCGAGTCATAATACCTCCCGTAGACTGAACGTTACACTGGTGTTTGCAACGCTGGCCGCTGATTCACATAGCTTTACAGGAGTTTTGCATTAATGTCAAATTAAAAATTAGAAGCCATACAAAAGTTGGCGTCTATCAAAAAAGTGTGTCGATATCGACATTACCCGTCACTCCACAACGGGTATGTCTAGATATATCATCCGAAGACGAATAAACAGGATTTTAGTGTTTTCACAATTAACTTTATATGTAGCTATACAAATAAAGTGTATTTCTCAGAATATCTGAAATCCATTAGTAAGTTTTAACTTTTAAATATGAAATGAAATAAATATCCCACGATATTCACAATAAACAATTTAGAAATCATAAACTAAAAAATTAAAATATGTATGTAAATACATATGAAAGGAATTCATAACAAGTTAAATCCATTAAATTATTAATAATTAAAAATATCATTTTTAAAAGCAAATCTCACATGTTCTACGTAAAACAACATGATTAGTTGTATTTTTCTTTTTTATAACCATATTCGCTCCGAAACGAAGCTTATTGATCTTCACTACGTAAAGATTGTTTTGGACTGTTTTTTAAGGGTAATAAATAATTGACAATTGTTAGCTCAACCGTTTCGGGTTCGTGCCTTGGCTACAATACAAATGAATAAACATTTGGAAAAATTTGCAACCATCACGGGTCTTGAACCCGTGACTCCTGCTTGTTAAGCGTACGCGCTATTGTACCTGTATATTTAAGAATTGTAATTGTATATTTAACTTTACTATAATAAAGACAAAAACGCCAAATTCACTATATCGTCAACTAGAAGACACCTGGCACAAATGTATTCTAAAATTTCCTAGCCAGTAAGTACACCGCTTGCCACTTGCACAATATTGCCGAACATTGTTTAAGAACCACTGGTCCAAATCAACTTCGTAATATTGCTATTGATGCAAATCAAGTATATGTACATAGTTTGAAATTGCTCTAGTATGTTTTTGTGGCTGAAAAATTATCAACACTACGCCACTAAGTAGTTGGTACTAATTTCTTATTTTACAGACACCGTCTACAGAATTTAATATACTCGAGTTCACAAACACTGTTGGGTTTTAGAATATGTCGTGCAAAAGACAAATTAAGAATGTTGTAACTGGCATGTGGATGGAATAAGTATGGTGACATATTTTGAAAAACTTTACTTCAGAGGTTAACAGCATTGACTTGTCCGGTTTATAACTGTAACTAATGATGATTGCAAATCGTCTGTTCGACAATGACATACATCATAATATAACAGTGTTTGTTTGCTGAACAATCAGCTGTTGCATTTTTTTCAATGAGATATTCATCGAAACATCTTTAATACATACATGTTTCGGGTGCGATTCCTGACTGAATCGCGTACTCGAAATATATATTTTTCAATTACCATACCGCACAAACATAATTGATAAATCGTGTCAAATATTCACTTCGTGGAGCATTTTTTCGTAATATGTGGTCACGTGTCTCAATAAGTGTCTATATACCGAACGTTATCTTATCGTGCTTAACGCCAGTCATAATCAACCTTTTTCTAGGTTTACATACATGAATACGTTAACTGTCAAAGTTGTACTGGACACATTACGTTTTTATGAGATAAAGAAACTTTACTCTGACACCAGGCGCGCACTTTCGATTTATAACCGTGCGATTGTTTGGTGGAAATGGAACACATTATTTTTAATTGGAATGCACGCATATATGTGACTAAAAAATCGCAGCTTTTTGTATGTCGCATTTCGGCGACTAAACAATCGCAAGTGCGCGGCTGGCCGTAAGTCGATTTTCCCCTAATGATAACTACACAAAAAAAAATGCTGGTCTACTTTACACCAAATTTAATAATTATTCTTATTGGAAAACAAAAATTAATTTATCTACGATATTAAATTTATTGTAGACACGTCCAATTTTTATTTTTAATTACTGACTTGCATGAATGAAAAATAAAAACTCAAAACATTAATTTAACCAGGCGCCTGCCTGTCCAGGAGTATGGACGCGCATATGCGTCCACTCAAAATTCACTCTGAAGAAGTATAACGCATATGTACGTCAAACACCGAGCAATAAAATACTCGTTTATATTATTTAAGTATCATATAAACATTTTACAACAATAGTTTTGCATACATTTAATGAAATTTAAACTATAAAGCTATTGTAGATTAATAAAAAAACCTAAAAAAACTCACTCCCGGTGAGGTCAACGTTTGAAAATTCTGGCATCAATTTTTTACATTTTTATCTCACTACATCAAAAAGTTGAGAAGCAGTTAAATCTGATTCTTCATTACGCTTTTGTCATACTTATTTCATTTTAGAATACGTTGATTTGCTATAGAACGAGTCACAAGTGTTCAAATAAATAAAATTCACTGCACATGAAGGAAAAAATGCATCACGCATTCATTAGATTTCCCAATTCGAAGTCGCACAATGCCCCCGTGGTAAGCGTGTGGGTGGGTAGCGGTAACCACTTCCAACTCACGAAGCAGCATCATCGTCAACGTGATACTGCACACAAAGCGTCCGCTAGCTGGTCACCCACGCTAACTCCTCGCACTTGACCTGACGATACCGAGAGAGTGATTGGTTTTATTAAACTAATGGGTCTGGTGATAAATTTGAGTATTGATGTTTTAAAATACTATCTAATCGATATTTTACTACTGTTGTCTATCTAAATATTTTTTCTATCGATTTTCAGATAATTTTATACGATTTTTTAATATGTCTTGTAATTTTTGGCGGTTACCATGGCGGATTGATTATAAGTTTGGCTACAGTCGACATTTTTCCCATGAAAAATCACCGGGTCGGGTTGAAATTGGCTAATTTTAGATTATAATGTACACGTCATTTATAGCATCCACATCCACCTATACTACCCGGCATGCTTTTATATGCAGCCCATGTATACCACGCACTGCGAGCTTTATTTTGTAATCGATTTATCTGTCTTCTTTCTTCCTGACTTTTGACAGTTGCATCAACATATCTCTCCGAATAATTATTTATACTAAAATCAAACATGGAAACATAATAATGGAGAAAATGGATCTATTGATTCGCAGGTCTCTAGCGTTTTTATAGCGTATTTGTAGCATGGAAATTGTTTCTTGTAAATGGAACGTTGCGGTGATTTTTAAATAAATCGGTAACATTTAGTTACAAACTGGCGCTACAATCCATTCAGGTCCCCAGCCAACTGCGCAACCTCCCTCCAGGTCTCTATGTCTTTAGCTCTCTTTCTCTCTCTCCAGTTATTCACACTCAACATTTTCGCATCTTTAGTGTCTCATTCTAGGACGACCCTGCTGCAGTTTGTTCAAACACTTTCATAAGAGTTCTAGATTCATCGCGTCTTACAAAATGATCCGCCCATCGAGTTTCCTTGCCCTCGTGACTAATTTACTATATTGGGGGTGAATTATCCGCGGAGCTTAGTAGTACGGATGCAAAATTCTTATTTATCTTTAACCGATCCAAGTATTCATCGGAGTATTTTATTTTCGAATACTTTGTTTGGCCTTTTCTTGTAGGCTCCAAGTTTTACATCCATACAGAACTATAGGTTTTACGGTCACATTATAAACCCGGAATTTTGGACCTGAATAGACTTTTCATCGCAAAGAATGTAGCGTTTCCGCTCTTTAATCTGCTTGCGAGCTTCAGAATCATCTCATTCTTTTCAGAGATGTTGGTTACCAAGTACCTAACCAGTGAAGTCTTTTCAAATGTGGACTTTCCCACCAACCATTTTCCTTGTAACATTAAGATTTGTGTTAAATTATAAAAAAAATACTATTAATTACTGTCAATATTCCGAGGAAAATTATTATAGTAAATTAATATTATAGTTTTATATACTTACATCTCGTATTTAACCCTAGAGGTCAAAATATCTGAACAAACGAGGCCGGTTTTGATTTTTTAAATACATATCTAGTAGAAATGAATATATTGGCTGTGCTATTATGTATTTTTATTTATTATATTATTGTGATATAATACATATTATACTATGTCATAAAATATCTAAGTAGATAAAAAAAAAGGTTGAGTTTAGCTGGTTCGAAAGAATAATGGAATTTATAATAAAATATTATTTTTGTAGTACACACTGTATTGTAAAATTTAATAAATAATGTCTTAATGACCAAACAAGTAAACGAAAGCAGTTTTACACTCGTATATTAAAATTTGTGTATCATCCATTAGTTTCATACAATAATTGCTCTTCATTATTCAGCAATTAACATCACCCACAATTAAATATAATATATAGACGAGTACATTATTCCAAATAATATATAATATATTTTCTTATCGAATTTTAATAGTAAAATTCCAATTTTCCCTTTATAATCGCCGCAATTTGTCAAAAAATAAAAAAATACGTCACCTTTCAAAGTACGTATGGAAGGGTATGTTCTGTCGGTGGGGGGGTTAAGGGTTCAATAACCCCGGACTAGTTGTGGATGCGAGGGTTGATTACAGATGCTTCACATCGGTATATTTAAGATTGTATTATTAGAAGGCTTTACGCTGACCGGTTATTATTGGTGATGATATCGCTTATGGATTTCTCGGAATTCATTGTCTACATGCATCTGATCTGTCGACAAACTTTTAAATAAAGTAATTTTAAAATCGTTGGTATTTCTTTTATCTCTCAACAAGGAAATCTATTTGACTGTAGATGCATTTCATTGTCAGAAAAATTATCCAAAGTTACACAGACTGTAGTATGTATTGTTTGCTCAGTGAAGTGTTGCTGAATAAAAAGTCATCTGGTAGCTTTGTACAGTACTACATATCTTATCTTACGCTTAGATTGCTGTTGATTTGCGTTAGTATTATATACGGTTTAATATTAAAATCGTATAGATTGGGCAAGCACAAAGAATGGACTGAACGTATGTATATTAATGCAAACGGGACCAAGAGACGATACTGAGGTAGAAACGAAACACATGGACGTTCGCATCTATGTGTATACGTACACGATGCACGATGCACCCATACAAAGTAAGCGATCGCGCGCACCGTGTTGATATCTCGCGATGCACACAATAATATACCTCTCAGCTGAGAGGAGGGCAAAACATTCCCGCTCGACGGGTCGCCGCCTCAGTCTGCACGCCGCGCGCCGAGCGATCAGCTGTTCCTGCTAGACGCCGCCATATTTCATTCGCCAGCTGACTCGACGAAAACAACACTGTGTTGCTTTGTTTTGATTTCGAATTTCGAACGTGTTCCATTGCTTTGTTGCCCCGAGTGAAAATAAATACTGAATATTATTTGCTTTTTAGTGCAAGTTTCGTGGCATCGGGGAGATATTCGCCAGTGTGATTTTCAGGATATTCTGGTTTCTTATAGTGCGTTTGTTTTTTAATATTTTGATCGCTCGCTTGCCTTTTCTTTGTGTGTTATACCGTTACGTTATCTCAGGTTTGCGATTCAGACGTATTTTTTATAGAACCTACACGTTCTTTTTAGCAACTCAACTATCTATTTATATACGAATATTTAAGTTCTATAATATTTAATAAAAAACAGGCAATATCACGCAAAATATTGTCGTTTTCTAACAATTATTCCATGTATTAAATAGAATGGAAAACATTAAGTATAATAATTATACTGATTCGCATTTTTTTTTCAAATAATTTACAGACAATTTTTAAGTGGGCTACCATACAATTATTTTAATAATGAGATATAATATTAACAACATTCTTAAAAATGGTTTGACAGCCGTGTTATAAAATTGAATTCGACCAAAAAAAAAATTATATGTCAAAATTGTATTAATATTTTATGCCATATCCGCTCCGAGATATTTTTTAATTAAAAAAAATAGATTTTTTTTTTTATTTTGAACATAGTATTTGTTGTGAATTATTATATTACTTCAAGTATGAATTGGCTATAAATACAAAAGAAGAAATATTTCTTTCGTATAATAATAACTTTCGAATGCATTGCTCCTGACAGAGGATGACATAACTAATATAAAGTCAGTATCCTGGCAAAAGGCGTTAAGCCGAAAGATAACTGTTTTTACCCAATAATGCAGTTCGGTTGATTTTTGCACGCTTTATAAAATAATCTTAGTCATACTCCTTGTATTTTTTCTGTAATATTAAAATGTCACTACTTATTATGTCGATATTAAATTCTTTATTACTGACTTAGGATTATTTGGCTGATCAGATTAAGTGTTTCTGGGTATATTCTAATTTTGGAAAAAAAATATTAACAAGAGTTTCCAGAAGAAGTCCCTGTTGCCCTCATATATTATCGTTGAATGTATGTTGAATTTTCACAAAACACTATTTTTTACTGAACGCTTTCTGCCAGTATAGCGACGATATAATATAGGAATATTATAAAAATGTATTAATTTCCGGTTATTTGTTGTTAAATGAAATATATTAAGATAAATCGTTTTATAAAACCAGTGACCAAATAAAATAAACACAAAATGTCACATTGACCCTGTTTAGGTAAAAGAGCGTAACCCTCAGTTTTTTGAAAAGTGTTTTTATTTGAGAATCACGATGTACACAACTAAATACACGTTCTGTTAAAAGAAATTAAGCCAAAAGTGCCGAATTATTATCGAAATTCAGCCTTAGATTTTGAAAAATGAACGACCTACTGTGTTTTTATGGTAAGGAAAAAAAGCATTATACTTCAAGCTTAATGATTTTTCTTTAATAAGTTTTTTTTAGTTATTGGATCAGGAAAATACAACATCAAGTTATTGGTCATCATTTACTTCAAGTTTGTGTTAATGTGACTTTGACTAAAAATTATTAAAACACGTTTTTCGTGCCTCCTGTGAAATTTGTTCTATGAGGGTTACTCCCTTTGACCTAAACACAATCGATATGTAATAAAAACATAATCATTATATATTTAATTATTATAATATATTAAAATAATGACATTTACAATATGACAATGATATTGTGTTGTTATTTAATATAATAGTTACAAAAAACTTCCAATTAAGCATTAGAAAGCTTTCAGTGTGTCGTAAATTATTAAATTGGTTCAAAAACTATTCAATTAATAAATACATATATAGTGTCCTACGGTGCTACGCCGTAAACTGTCGTAGATATCGGTCTCTTCAAGTGAAAGGGTACTTTGTATTCCGGGTCAAGTAATTGATAGAAACCCCTAGTCGTAAGTAAATGAGTACTTGATTCAGGTAGAGTTTAACATTGTGGAGCAAAATGTATTCGTCGTGTTGTTAAGGATTATGCGGTGACCCGAGACTAACCAGATTCTATGCGTGCTATCTTTTCGACAATTTTGGAACCTTCGAAGAAAGTGTTTTGGATCATTGAATTCAATAGCGTTTATATCAAACGGAAAACGAAATGTTCACATTTAATAAAACAAAACGTAAAATAAGCGTGTGCTTTTTACTCAACAAAATGTAACCTAGTTTATTCTTTGATTACAAATAACAAATTGTAGGATAAATGCATAACGCCTTATTATAATAATTTGCATTGTTTTTTGGTACTTTAATTTAGATTAAAAAATATATATCAACCCTGTTTAGGTAAAAGGGAGTAACCCTCACAGCACAAATTTCACAGAAGCTACAAAAAACGTGTTTTAATGATTTTTTGTCAAAGTCACATTAACACAAGCCTTTGCAGCAGTTCCCCCTGTAGCGGTCCCCCAACGGTGTAGTTTTTTTTTTACAAAACGTATACGTTTAATAACATGTATAAACATATTTATTCTTTTAACCATATCTGCTCCGAAACAAACCATATGGATCTTCACAATGTGAAGATTGTTTTGACAGTTTT
>JAPMAG010001228.1:0-12847 GCA_036584685.1 Rhyacophila sp. Rhy_31_5 | reverse complement strand
TATGCCCCATTTCAGAGCGTATATGGAATTTAAAAAAGTAAATAAAATATATACGTTATGGAAAATTTTATACAAAATCGTCTTCGTTTGAAAGTTTCACTTATTTTTTTATTACTCATCGTGCTGTACATACTTATTTCTTAAAAAATAATTGGTAAAAACTTTAAATTTTTAGTATATTATTATAATTAAATTATTATTACTTAAGACTAAAGCATTGAAAATGGCTTCGTAATTTAATCAGTTCGTATATATAAATATATGTAGTTAGTACATATACTATATATTTATATATTTTTAATTCCATATACGCTCCGAGATAGAATATATGGGAGTTTTAATACGTGAAGATTTCTAAGCAGTTATTTTTTTACGAATAATATTTGTTAATTATAAGCTCAAATATTTTCGGTTTATATGCTAGCTACAATGCAAATGAATAAACAATAAGCAATTATGATGAGACTTAAACCTGTGACCCTGTCACGCTAGACGTACGCGCTACCAACCGACCTAACGACGGATAATCATATAAAATAGTAATATATAAAAGGACGAAAATAATAATGTACAAAATAATATTATTGTTTATTATCATAATTACAAAATACAATTCATACACATGGTATATTGCACTAAACTTTATAAAGCTAAGGCGATTGCAAATTGTAATGGCACGGTAACTGTCTTTATGGCGCACAGACGGTGATATAGGCAACGTGTGAAGTCGTATACGTGAGTTGATATCACGTACAGTCTACAAGCTATCATATTTGGTTATACAAATAATACTTTCTAACATGAATATATTTTTTTTAAATATTGTTTACTCTTTTTGATGATTATCAAAATATAAATAGTTAGAGCTTATTAATTCAATTAAATATAGTGCTATATATACTCTCAAGTATTTTCAAAAAATAATTTTAATATACACGATATCATATCTTTGAGCTTTGGACGGGTGACTTAAATTTAATAATACGATACATTATTAGTATTCACGCACCCACGCGATGAAAGCATCAGCTGTCATTAGGATTTCGCGCCAATGCTATTCAACTTATGTTCCACACCTACTCAAACACTCACTCGGCAACTTTTCACTCCAAGATTGTGACATATACCCGAACCTCACGGCCTTATCGCCCCATAGCAGCGTCTCGCCTGGTTTTGTCACTCGTGTCAAAGTTCACGGTTAAGTACCACAGCGCGTAGACGGCCGTTGACGCTTTGAGAATGCTAGTTGGAAAGCTCTCTTATTGCGGATCAAATTATTGATAAGTTGAAAGACAGGTCATATTAATTTGAATTTATTATTGTAAATATAAAGCTAATATATTGTTCGACAGTTCACTGTAGTGTTCATAATATAATTTGGATGTAGCTAAGCAGAAGCCATTCTACCCCAAAACCATCAAACTGAGAAAAACACGTATGAAAGTTGGATGTATTAAAAAAATGTAACTAGGCTATTATTGAATAATATTTTATTCAAAAATATTAATTAAAATAATGTTGTTAAATAATGCATTGTCAACATTTAAAAAAAATTCAATAAAGCATGGAATAATAAATAATAAGGAATTTTTAGTGTAGGATGGGTTTTGCAAAATTGAAAAGGATGTGTTTGTTGTGTGAAAACACAAAAAATAATGATAAATTAGTGTATATTTATAGCATTGTTTAGTTAAATTATAAAACACTTGTATAGCACTTACTGTTTGATTAAGTGCAATAGAAGAGAATACCAAAAAAACAATCATATTGATAAAAATATTACAATTTATTAATCTATAGATATACAAAATATGACGTACGAATAAAAGATATGTATTATATAATAGCGGTTTTATTTCAATGTAAAAAAGGCTGAAAGCGCTCAAACAACTTGGACGATTTAAACGTATTTTTTTTAAAAAAAATTTGTAGATGTGGGTTTAAAAAATGACGAAGGAATTTTTTGAGAATTTTATTGGGGTTGGATGTCATCAGTTTCAGTTTAAACTAACTTGAATATGTAAAAATCTCACTTTGCAAAAATAAGGGTTGGATTGCTTCTGCTTAACTACATCCATTTAATACTTAGTACCATACTCAATATTTATCAATAAATTGATTGATATCAATATAACCTAAAAAGTAGAAAAAAATGCTTATAATTTTGCTGACTATGGTAAAACTATTGGATGCCATATAAAAAAATGTAGTTACACTAGTGTTACACAAACACATCAGCACGTTTTACATTAGTGTGTACAAGTGAGAACAACTCAAAAAATAAATAATATACACAAATTATTGGAGTATTTTGTAGCTTAAAATAATAAAAAATACTTTTTATATGCGCTTATTCTGTGCTTAACAAATTGTTATTAAACACACATAAATGCACGCTTTGGTATCTGAGTATAAATATCAAACGCGTACATATGCGTTACCTGACTAACGTTCATGTATTATTTGTTCAATATTCCTATCGCCCCTCAGTCAAGGTATTTGGACAGCAAAAGTCATGTTCATGAGATCCTGCCGCTAGCCAGTAATTGTACATTTCATACACTATGCAAATAAAACTGTATTAATATTTATACATATATTTTTTTCCGAACAAAATGTACTGTACATAAAAATAACCATCTGACATTCGTTATGTGCTAACCAATATCTTACGTGAGCAACTCTGAGACTAAATATGCACTAGAATTTATTCAAATATTTTTGAGAGCCTCCTCAGATTTATCGTACTGAATAACACAACTACTTCTCTTTTGTTTTTTGATTTCAAAAAATGTACTCAAAAAAGTTCAAATCACTCAAAAATCTCGGCATTGATAAAGATGCAAAATCTTTAGATTTATTTAACTATTTCAACTATTTTATGGGTACCATGGACAAGAAAAAATAAAGCGTGTATTCATTGCATGACTATTTCTTGTTTCTTTATCAAGCTCAAAGTTTTATAATAACAAAATATAATCATTTGTTTCACGGTCACGTTTGTATTTTAATTTAGTTTTTTTTTATAAAAATACTCTTATCATAAAGAAAGTAACGTTTCCATTTTCATGTATTTTCTCATGCTTCAAGTCTTTTCAATGATAAGTTGCTTACTAAATATCTATTAGTGGAAGATTTCTTCTATACATTATTAAAAATCAACATACATTTATTAAGCTGCTTAAGGGTGAGTTTTTTTAATAACGGTTGTACAATTGGGTAAAAGTTTGTTTATAATCTTGTTTTCAATTTTGAATTCTATTTAAAATATCGATAACTTTTGTTTTGTAATTTTTATTCGATACATAAATAATATGAACGAGTATTTGAGAGGTGTGGTGTAAAAAGTTTGTAACTCAAAATGAGACAGTTTTTTATAATTGCAGTTGAAATAAATATACTGAAAAATTAAGTTGGAGGTTACCGAGATTACCTTTAAGGCACCTTAAAAAAATTGAATTAGGAAGTATAAAATGGTTGATAAATAGGCTTATTATATTATATTATATAAAAATCGAATAAAGTGTAATTCTACCTAAGCGTGGGTTACCAACGTTCTACGCCACACCCCTCCTTTTATTGTATTGTGATCGACGTAGTTATGCGTATATACTTCTTCAAAGCAAAATTTGAGCGAATGCATTTATGCATCCATGCTCCTGAACAAGTTTATTCAGTTTTCATGTAGAATCTTCATTTAATGATAATTGTATGTTATTTTATGAAAATATAAATTTATATATGTGTATATAAGTTTAAACGTTTGGTTATATTTGAAATTATTTCAAATAATATTTTCCAGGTTAGTTCAACCCAAAAAAAATGTTGCAAAAAACTTTTCAGACGACGGACAAAATATTTTATATGACTTGCATGTCACGCTTAATGTTGACATATGAACTTTCAAAATATCAAGGGGATGCAAGTAAAAATCAAATATTATCAGACGAAAGTTTTATTCAGTATTAGATTACAGCTTTTGATACTTATTTTCATAGAATTTATGTATTTTTAAATATTTGACACACAATATGATATCTTACTATTGAAATATATCATTATAAATATAATTTGACATTTTTGTAAACTTGCACCTACAATTTTAAATTGAATACGTTCATACAAAGCTGTCAAATAAATACTGTAAACCAAAATTCATGTTTGTTTCAAAAATGGTATATGGAAATTAAAATATTTTTTGACTAATGAAATAAAATTAATAATTCAATAAATACTCATTAGGAATTCGATAAAATTTATGACTTTATTCGATATACAAATAATACATACTGAAATAGATAATTTTACAAGAATTCATCTAGCCTATAAATTTAAAACGATTACTCTGAACATATAAAAAACTAAACAAATGATATATTCATGACGTTCTGTTATAAAATCATAAATATTTTTGTAAAAAATAAAAAGAACATTGACTATTTGTTTTGTAGACATCACATTTTATAACCTTTTGATAGGTCAATAGCCAATACATCTGCCTGCCAATTCAAAAATCAATGGCTCAAATTTCGTAGCTGGCAAAATACACGGTTTTTATACGGTAAATTTAAAACTACAATGAAGAAATTAACCTAACAAGAAATTGACAATATTTAATAGTAAAAAAGTAATGTGTCAAAATAACCTTCCACCACATTGTGAAGACGTATATTTTCCATTTTAGATCAAACATGATTAAAAATATAAAATAATCCTTTATTATTCATGAAAGTTATTTAATATACAAATAATTGATATAATATTAAACATATTTATCAAATAAGCGGTATTTATTTCAGTCAAATCATAATACATGGGTATTTGTATTTAATAGTACTAATGTATAAATTTAAAATACTAAGCACTTTTAACTATGATGAAATGTTAACAAAGTTTATTTAATTCATTTCTACAGTTTTTTATATATATTTATATCTTGCCATTCATACACATCTCATGCTCTAAAATATTCAACGTCAAGGGTGCATTATATCATTTCATATCCATTTTAAGCCATATTCACTCTGAAACAGAGTATATATATTTTGTGCTATAAATACTACATTAACAGATTTCAAGAGTAATAATTGTCAATTATTAACTCAACTAAATTGATTAATATCCTGATTTCAAATGCACATGAAAAAAAAACTTGTAATTTTAAATAGTTTTGAAATTTAAACCAAAGTCGAAATTTAGTGTATATTTCTTTTGAATCAGTTTTAGATGTTAAGTGATAAAAACGCTTTAAAAATCTAGTCATAAAATTTTACTAAGTGTAGACTCTATCAGAATACCACATCAGTGACTGTGTTCAATTGGCATGCATCGCGCATGCACATTATTGCCTCTTAGCATACATTGAAACTTTGCATCACATGCGGTTTCATATAGAGTTTTGATATTTATTTTCATGGGTTATTAAGATTTTTATATTCTTCGTTCCAATATCATTAAGTTTTAATTTAAGTTTAACGAAAAATTGATTAGAGCGCATACTATAAAATTAGTCTGCGTTCATTTTTAAAATTGCATACTTTACTTTACAAGTCCCTGCCACTGAGATATATATTTCATTATATAATTTGAAGAAATAACTTCAACAAACTGTGTTATTGGTTCATTAAAATGGCTTTTGCCAAGGATTAGCATTATACAAAATTAACTACTTTTAACTTTACTCTAAATCATAAACTAAGTTAAGAATATTTAATTATATGTAAACATTACTAATATTCAAAGATATAAGTACTGTATCAAAATAACAAATGATTTATTTTAAAATAAATACCTAAATATTATCTTGTTATTATTGTTTGTCAAAGGCTATGTCATCTCATTTAGCTTTGTTAATTAGTAAAATCTAAATAAACTACAAACTAGCATTAATTATGAAATAATGTATTATTGATATCATATTAAATTTTCATACGAGTAGGGTTTAATTTACCCTTCGCACACACATTATAATCCCTGTGTACTCCTCACGGATTTAAATAGGGGCGCTTAAGTAAACAGTTTGGTTTTATAAATTAGAATTAGGTATTCCGCTAATTGTGAATTTGTCGGGCCCCCAGTGAAGCCGTATCTGATAAGAAACACGCTCGCTCAAGTGAATAATTATTAACACCTTGAAATCAACGAGTACAAGTAACGACTACTTTTAATCCTGCTCTTTTTATAATTTTAAAGTCCTCAATCGAATGACCTTGTTAGGGAAAAACGTTGGTGTATCAAGAGGTTATTAAAATCGTTGTTGGTAATAGTTGCCAAAGAATTTAAAAAATATTTTTTTTCATATTTAAGGCGTCTAGTTACAAAAAACGATATAAATACATTTTGTTGAAATCGAGACAAAGATACATACAGTTTTACACTACGTGAGAAAATCTTATGTTCCGGAACCCAATATACTCGTAAGCTTATGAGAAAAATAAAAAATGAAACGTTCAAGCATTTGAATATTTCAAATTGGATTGATTCCGTGTGCATTTAAATAGTTGTTTCATTTTAAAATTCATCAACTCATAAACGCCGTTGTTTTGTTTTAAAAGACTACGATGAAAATAAAAATTTGACTTTGAAACATAAAAACATTATTTGACAAAAACATTAAAATGTGCATATATCGCTTTTTGTAACTAGTAATGTATAAATGAGAATACATTAAACTCAACTAAATAGCTATAGCCGAATTTACTATTTAAAATTGGTACTGTATTTCACGGACTTTGAGACGCTACGGACTATAAGATGCACCTTAAGTTTTTAACCTTTTTTTTATAACTAACATTTTTATCCTTTTTTTTTATTAGATTGAAAAACCCAGACTAAAAAATTCTTTGTTTATAAAACCGAACTGACCTTTAAAATCAATGAAAATCGTCATCTGAAGTTTCTTCTTCATCATCTTCATCGTCATCGTTGTTCTCTTTATATTTTCAGACTGTCGGGAATTTTAAAACAAACACTGGACATTTTTATATTAATTTTGAGTATAAAACCCACTTGAATTTCGGAGGCAAAGTTTTTGAAGAAAACGGTGCGTTTTATAGTCCGTAAAATATGATACTTACAGTGTAGTAGTTGATTTTTTTATTGTTATTTAGAAATAAAATAATAAATACGGCCTATGAAAAATTATTCTTTCTAGATCATCGGTATCTAATCTATCGTTTACAAGCTATGCAGTTACGTGTGACATAATTTTTAACTGATTAAGTGCAAGAAACGAAACTCACACAACTTTAAACGTAGTTTTCTACACAATTTTGAATATTTTGCATGATTTTAAACATAGAAACGCAGAGATATGACTATAATATGATCATTAAAACTAAGTCATGACAGAGAACTATCAATATATTTAAAAAATATATATATCTAAAGGTTATATTTTTGGTTAAAAATTTACATTTGCCGGATTGTGATACCACACAGCAAAGGTTAAAAATATTTTCTTTTTCTTTTAACTATTGTATATCCACTCCGATACAAAGCACACGAATCTTCACAGTGGGAAGATTATTTTGACACATATTTTTTTTACAACTAATAATTGTTAGTTATTAGCGCAACCAATTTGGTCCATGTCCTGGTTTCAAATGCATATGAAAAAACTTATGGAATTTTTGCCAGTTATAAGATTCCAATCCTAAACCCTCAACTCATGAGTCAAATGCGTTATCCATCTATCTACAAGGGTTTAAAAAAATATATTTAATACAAAACACTAAAATATTACTTGTGAAGAAATATAATAAAACTGAATAAAAAAACATTTAAGTAATTTACGCGAAATATCAGTCTGTACATAAAAATTAAAAATTTATTGTTTTAAATTATATTATTTTACTATTCATAAAGAAGCGAGTGCTTCATATTAACGCAATATTTAGAATTTTTTTTATTATAATATCATTAAAATTGATGAATTAACTAAAAATATGAATACATTTGCCAAAATTTTTGTCTTATGAAAAGCAAATTTAATTTTTATTCACAATGTATAAATGATGTTGTACTAATTAGTGTACAAAACCTTTCAGAATATTTAAAATTTAAAAGTAGTTCTCATAACTGTTTTTATTATTGAATTCTTTAGCATTATGATTTTCTCATTAAACTTTAAAAGATTTTTTTTTCTTTTTCATATAAAACAGCGTACACCGATAAAATATGTTATAAACTCGTAGCAGTATGTACTCGTGAGTCAATTATAAATTTTTGTTACCTATTAAAGATTTCAATTATTTTTTGCAGTAAACATACTATACGAAACATCTAATTACAAACAGCGATATAAACACATTTCAATATTGTCGGTAAAAGATGTTTCTATGTTTCATGGTCAAATTTAATTTTATATTAAAAATCTTTATTTTCATCGTAGTATATGTTTAAATTAAAATAAAAAAACCGCGTTTATTAGCTGATAAATTTTTAAGTAAAATAAGTATTTAAATAGGTGCGGAACCAACAAGATTTTAAATATTCCAATGCATGAACATTTAATTTCTTTATTTTTTTCCATAAGTTTTTATTGGGTTTTGGAAAATAAAATTTTCATACGTAGTGTAAAATAGTGTTTAAAATGCGTACGTATTTTTTCTTGATTTCGACGAAACGTGTTTATATCGCTTTTTGTAACTATATGCTTCATGTATACTTTTATTGGAGTAGTTTTTCATGGATTATCTATATAATATGTGTTTGATTGTAAGATTTTTATTCAGTATTAAAATTAAAAGTACTTTAGACCAATATCATACATTATTATTTTAACGGCATATAACATAACACGTACATCGTTATTACATAATCATTACGCGCCCCGCCTGTGACACAACCTTTACGTTTTTAAATAATCAGCTAATATTGATTAGATTTTAATTTGTAATTGGTAAATAATTGCTATTTACTTCTAGAAATAATTTTCATTATTTATCTTGCTAAGATAAGGCACGGAACGGCTAACGCGTTTTTTGTTAAATTTGACTTAGGCTAGCAAACTTTCTATAAAAATATGAAAAAAATATTATAAATATCTCACTCTCGTTAGTTTCGTGGATAACACGTACGCTTAGCAAGCAGGGGTTATGTGGTCAATGTCCGTGCTGGTTGCAAATTTTTAAAAATGTTTATTTGTTTGTATTGTAGTCAGAACTCGAATACGAAACGGTTGAACTAACATATAAATAACAATTGTTATTTGTAAAAAACTCTAAAAACAATTTATACATTATGGAGATGATATGCTTTATTTCGGAGTGATAAAAGTATTATTCTTCTTTTTTTTAATCATATTTTTTTATTTATGCAAGTTATTAATTCGTTTTAAATACATTATAGATTATTAATCGTGGTGTGCTTTAATTTTACTGATTAATAGGCAACTTAATATAATACAACATCTTTTTTTTCTAACCATATCCACTCTGAAAAGAAGCATATGAATCTTTAAATTGTGAAGACTGTTTTGACAGTTTTTTTACGAGTAATATTTATCAATTATTAGCTCAAACGTTTTGTGTTTGTGTCCCGGCCACAATACGGAACAATACGGCCAAAAGAAAGTACGGGAAAGTATAATAGTTTATATGTAATTACTTATAAAATATTCCGTTTATATTCCATGCCAATACTGACACTGCAAACCAGTACCGTTGAAACTGAGCGAGAGCTTTATTCAAGTGTTTTGCAGGCCGCCCCTGTATTTAGCAGTAAGCTTTTATCAGGTTAATTTATTATAAATAAAGGAAGGTCTAATAGCTTTAATTAATATTTTTAAGTCGATTTAGTATTTTTAAATATTTTAACAAAATTGGCAGTACGTTTTTTTAGTTTGTGATCAACATATTTATATAGGAAAATGTATAAAATGTACTGAGGAACTTGTTTGACAACTGTAAATAGATACATATAGTTGTGACTGTTTCGTATAAATTGTGATAACATATGCTTATTTACACAACATTAATATTGTACGTTTTGGTCACAAATGTGTTAGCGGTGCGTAAAAACAAGCAAATGTATCCCACAAGATTGTCGTGGTGACAAGAAACTCAATGGGGAGGCTTACTTTCATAATGAAAAATAAATATTATGTTGTTATCATATTATTATTAAACTGATAATAAAATACAAAATTGCTTTATGAGAATGTATTCCTCGCGAAAATTTACAACCCAATTACATCTGCTGAATGATAAACGTACACGCGTAATATGATGATTATATTTATTGTATTTTCAGAAGAAAATCTGTATATCGTATTGTGTTTCCACTACGCCGAGGCATGGAATGAAAATTAATTAACATTCTACACAGTAGAATATGAATTTTGTGTTCCAGCCAGTGATTTTAAATTTGGCACAGTGAAACTTGATTGAATTATTTATGTGAAAATAATGACATACCACAATCATCGTATTACTAAATATATATTTTAGTAAATATATAAAATCATATGAGAAAAAGATAATTTATAACATTGAAATAATTTTATTGTATTGAAAATTAAATCGTTTATTAATAACATTAGATTCCGCCTAATTAGGACAAATGAGACGTGTATTTCCAAAGTGAACTTATTTCACTTCAACACATTTGTGGAAAATGCCAATGTACTGAATATTTTTTGTTGTCTATATTGCAATCTCGCCCTGTCACCCACGTAGGTGAGTGGATAGTGCATCTGACTCACAAGCTTTGTTTGATAAATAGGCTAAAAATCGAATAAAATATAATTCTACATACGTGTGGGTTACCAACTTTCTACACAACACACCTCATTTAATAATCAAGAATTGGCAATAGAAAAAAATTATACTTTTTCTATAATATTTTGTCTTTACTACTGTAATTTTAATATCTCTTGATATACTATAGGATATTCATTTTTCTTACAGATATATTATTAATAAACAATATTTGTTGGTTATAGATACATTTTTGCTTTATAATGTCAAAAAATTTGGTTTTTTTATTCAGTCTTTTTTTGTTCTACTTAACGCCTTTCTACGTTTTTCCGTCATGTTTCGGGCGTCATGATTTAGTACATTAATTGAGAATTCAATGATTAAGCAAACTAAAAATATAATAATTAATATAAAATGCAGTTTGGTACAATTGAGAAAAATAAAATATTTTTTTCGCCATAGCGCGCAATCGAGAATAACTGGCCACAATGAAATATGCTTATGATATGAAATAACGTTACATTCGGAAATATTTCACATTTAATCTATCATCTTAGAAAAGAATTACATGGTTCTTAAGTTCACAAGTAAAGTGAAAAGTAGAAAACCATATTCTTCGTGCTTAAAAGTATATTCACGTCCAAAATTCTATTAAATTGAAAGTAATTGTGTCTATAACGTGACTATGACATATGATTATACAACGGAGAAAAGGTCTATGCTGGTATTCAAAAACAGGATATTCTAAACAATACATAGATCAGTTAAGTAAACCCACAGATTTTGCATCCATACTAACGTTGAGGTCTACAAACAATTTAATCCGTACATAACTGAGGAGGTTGGTGTAGAAAGTTGGTAACCCACACTTAGTAGAATTACATTTTATTCGATTTTTTGCCAAGTGGTTAACCATTTTACCTTTCCTCATTCAAATTATTTTTTTTGAAAAATCCAAAGGTGCCTACAAAGTAATCTTGGTAACCCCCCAGCTAATTTTTTCAGTATATTTTTACATATTTAAGAAACTTTCATCTGCGATTATTACAATACTGTTTCATTGTGGATTACCAAATTTTTATACCATACCCATCAACTAGTGATATAAAGGATAAAAAATACAATCATGTGCGAACAATGAATCTTGAAATTTTAAGAATGTTGAAAAATAAAATCAATAACCCCTCGGCTTTGCAGCTGGTTCAAATAGAGATGAACAGATAATGTTATAATAAATACTCAAATGCTGATGCGGATGACTGAGAAGAGAAAAACAGAGACAGAGATGCCTGTCCAGAGGTACGTGCATGGATCTAAAAGAATCATAGCGTTATTTAATCATAATAAGAATATCATGCATAATGAATATTTCATTCTCCATTTTGTCAATTTAGCCAAATTTATGGGAATGAAATTTTACCAATGAAAGTACATACCTTGTAAGAAGATAAGTCAGAGACGACACAGGAAAGTACAGCCTCCCTCCCAACGGGAACTGTCACATTCGTTATTGGTGCCCCAAACTTTGGCTCCGCTGAAAATAGACAAGCAAACAGATACTCTTAATGATAATGTATTGACTTATTCCCGCATGACTGGGCGTATAATATCCAAATTTGCAGGGACTTTCAACAAAGTTCAACATTTTAAACCAAATAATGGAATTTTCAATATTCAAGGAAACATAAAATTGAATACGCTCCATCGTTTAAACAAATAATTTTCTTTTTAACATGAGTTACACTGAAACGTTTTTGCATATTGCATAATAAATTAAAAGTCAATTTTATTAACAATACTAAAAAAACACTACTTTGACTTCTCAACATTAAAAATATGGTACATTAAAATTTAGTACTTTTACAATCTAGTTGTATGCTACGATATGTTTTAAGTTTTCATTGCGTTACAATATTTTTTTTTAATAGATTACTCAATAGCAATAGTTCATATAGTTATTGTATATATAAATATTGCTAAGAAATTAAAAAATATAGAATATTATTCATAATTTTCACAGAATGAATATGGGGACATAATTAACAGTGCCTACTGATATTGTTTGGAATAATCTGATTTTATATTAAGGGTGCATGCCATGTATATAATATAATACTCGTATAAAAAATTATATACTCGTATTTTTT
>JAPMAG010001225.1:0-12848 GCA_036584685.1 Rhyacophila sp. Rhy_31_5 | reverse complement strand
CACATTGTGAAGATCCATATGCTTTGTTTCGGAGCGGATATGGTTAAAAAAAAAATCACAAGGATTCACATCGATTCTTTCTCTCACTCCTGCAGCAAGCTATGAGTAATGCAATTCTAATCAAATACAATTTTTTCACATTTAGTTTTTAAAGGTTACAAAAGCTAATTATAAAAAGAATACTATACATGGTTACTGCTTTCTTGTTAATAACTCAATATTTAATTTTACCTGAATAAATACGGTATCCATATTTTGACAACACTTTTACATGCTTATAATATGTTGCGATCCACCAATAGCCATGCCGCGAGTCCTTGGATATGCCTGCCTTTATTGTTTTTGTTTTAAAATAAACCCATATACCAAGTTTTTTGTTCAAAATTATCCAGACACCCATATAAAGTAGTGCTATTGTAATAATGTCTTCATATTTAATTGCAAGCTTTTGAATTATGTTTGCAATTATTTTTTTATTGAAGCATTTATTCGCTAAAATGCGAAACTTAATAACGCGTCCATACAAATATGGAAGTGGCTGGAAGTCATTTATAAATGCTTCACACATTGAATTATTATTGCCCATAAGGTTGAAATATTATTATCGGCACATTAAAACGAACAGAACACAAAATCTTATGATTGATGTCTCAATTTGTCTATAGGAACTTACGCAACGATGAAATTACTCGTTAAATAGTGTCTTTGTCCTTGATTTTATTAAGTATTACGAAATTTTGGGGTAATTTATGTTCGGTTAAAAGAAAAAAAGAGCATTAATTACCATTTACCATTTTTAGAAATAAATATGTGTTATAACATTAAAAATAGCTTTGGGTGTAACAAATATGAATAGTTGATTCCACAATTGAGGAGTGTATTTCCAAAGTGAACTTATTCCATTTCAACAAATACGTGGTAAATGCCAAAAAACTGTTGACGGTATCACATATTTTTTTGTTATCTACATTGCAAATTGTATTTTACAGTAATGGGTAAAAGACAGTTTTTTGGCATTTACCACACATTTATTGATGTGGAATAAGTTCACTTTGGAAATACACCCCTAAGTTTTTATATTTAACCAATAACACAGTATTTATATTTATTTCCACAAATATACATTTTAGAAGGAAATATAAAAATTCTATTATTGTTTAAATATAATAGCTTTCTACCAAGGGCAGACAATAGAGAAAAACACGGAATATAGATAGATATATGTATGTATTATTTTGATTTATTGTAATGATGTTACTGTCGTATGCAAAAAATATGAATTTTTACCTATTAAGTATTTGAGTACATAATATCCTAAAGTTTCACAAGTATATTTGTGACTATCAGCAATTATACTTAAAATGCTATATGAAGTGGGAAAAATCATTATTAGTATAGAGTCAAAAAGAAAACAAAACTATTACGGGAAAGCACTTCATGTTCTATATATCTCTCACTATTTAATATATATATCCAATAAAAGCATTTTAAAATTATTCTCAGAACTTAACGACATTCCAAAATACAAAATGTATCATTATTCACAAAGTAACTTCCCACATTTTTTTTCTAGAGAACTTTTAACTTAGCATACACTGAGGTTGAAAAAAATATACAATTAAGATTCATATAGATGAATGATCATAGGATCTGAAAAAAATCTCTATCCAATCCAATTTACCATGATTGTGCCATCACGGAATGATAGCATAATAGTTGTCCCTTTGTAAAGTTCTATATCGTTCCTGTATCAGTTTATCGCTAGTTTTAACAAAGCTTTTGTCGTCTTCCAAAGTTACTCCACTAGTGTTGGATTAATCCTTAAGCAAAGTAAGCAAGTACTAAGGGCATCAAGGAAAATGGGGGCACCACAAAAAAATTTCACAACCGAATTTATCATTTAAATTTGTAGTCATTTTCAAAATTTACTGAAAAATGAATAAGTTCTGTTTATAACGTGTTCTCTTGTGTATCATCATGTTTATCCTGCAAAATAAAGGAAACTGTACTTGTAAATTGGAAGCTATGTAAATTTTGAATAAGTCTAGATCCATTTGAAAGAGCACAAGTGACAAGTAGAAACTCATAAAAAGTTCTTAGTTTAGTTGCCAAATGTCACCAGTTTTAATTATGTTACATGTGCATTTATAACTTCATTTTTTGCTTTCAGTCTCAAAACCTTTTAATTACAAGAGTAAAGAGGGTACCAAAATTACTTATTGCTTAGGGCATCTAAGAATCTTAATCAGGCCCTGTATTCCACATATTATAACTTTTTTGTGCCAAATTTATATTTGCATTTTTTTCTTTTGCTGCGGCATATCAGCATACCACGGTTAACTGATTGCAAAGTACTGAAGTAAAGGACACTCGAAAACAGCAAGATAAATCTTACCAGTTTTAATATAGGTTAAACATGTTTTTCTACAGATATCTGATTTTTCAATTTTTATTCGAGATATACAGATTTCAATCGCTTTGTCACAAATTGTATTTGTATCGTATCAAAATCCTGTCAGTACATTACAGATTCTAATTCTTTACATATAAAAATACCTCAAAAACTTCATCGCTTTGTATTACATTCATCTTACAAGTTTGATTTGGGAGTATAGTTTTAAAAAAACATAGAGTTGTATTTTATGAATACAAGTCAATTCTGTACTTATCATTAAATGCTATATTGAAGATACCTGGTCGGGAAAAGTCAATGTCCGCATATGGCCACACGTTATCTCATATGTTATACAACAATCAATTCTCACAACAACTCAAAATTTACTTTATCGAGCAGTGAACTTCGCATAAAGAAAAAAAAAGATAAACACACTCTACTTTATTTTGTACGATTTAACAGCTTAATTAGAAGTAGGCATTGTACCTCCAGATAATGATCTCCCTCCCGGGATTTATATATTACTATGAGATTTAATTATAGGGATTTTAAAAATACGTTTAGTTAGTGTATACGTATTGTTAATATCTAAATTTATTTGAATCTTTTATTGGTTTAATTAGATAAAAACAATATTAAATTAGTTAATAAATCTCAGTTCCTGGTTTACACGATAGATAGATTCCATAAAATATCACGCAAATTGATACATAAGATAATAGAAGACTGAAAAGAATTGAAATATGATGATAGATTTAAATAATTTCGCGTAAAACGAGTACATGAGCGTTAATAGAATAATATAATACTGTAAAAATATATTTTTCTTAAATAATTTTTAAATAAATACAGACGGACTTCTATTGAGAAAAGAAATTTTATCATTACACCTTCTTGCTACTGTATTACGAGTATGACAACAAATTTTTTTTCCTACTTTTTTTATATGTTTATTTAATTGTTTTAAAACCAGATTGCAATAAATAATAAAATATGGAAAAATTATGCATAATATCGAAGGCTCAAAGTCAAACAACGCAATCTACACAAGTGCAACTTTACAGGAGAACCAAAAAACATTTTTTTCTATTTTCTTCGAACTCAAAAAAGGAGATGTTTATTGAAAATTTAAAACATAATTTTCAAATGTTATAATATGTTGTTTGATAATTTGACTCTGTAATGAGAACACTAACAGCTTATACAGTCATATGATATTAAACAAAGTCAACTCTATGCAACCAATGTTAAACTTTACAGCGATTTAAGAAGAAACTAGAAATACCGTTGTTCGACAGTTATATGGCCAAGAATGTAAAATAACATTAAGACAAATAAAAAAACGCATTTTCGTAGATAACGTTGTTTGACTTTATATGGTTATTGAAAAGAGCATGCTTAACTAGAGCACTATCTTATTTAAGCACTGATGGTGAACTTTCTATAATATGTCATTTTATTTACTTGAAATTCCAAAAACTTTATTGGTCACAAAAAACATTAAAAAGTCGGACTTAAATGAATATTATTTTTATTATTCACATAGTGAAAGTGCAGTAATTCTTCGATACTTTGTAGTTGGAAATAAATTATAATTGTTTTTTTTTTGTGTATTTTTCTAGAACATTCTAGGTTGAAATAATACTAGACAATTATTATTATTCAAAGAAATATCAAATATATCAACATGTTTAGAAGATACAATAACGTGTACAAAATATAATATGTACAAAATTTATTTTACCGGCGGAGTAATCCCGTGATTCTGTCGTACACAAAAAAATCCCGGAATCAAAAACTCTGATATAATGGTAAATCGTGATGGCGAACGAATAAACGCGATGTGCGTTATGCAAATTAGCCTAACAGATACAAGTGTAGATATTAGATTTGACTCAATCATTTTGATCTATCGATAAGGTTGATTTATGGTAAACATTTTCGGCCATCGGGCGGTTTGAGGCGTCTGAGTAGATCGCATATGATTAAACTGTCGATTATGTCTGGAATTTTCGTAATTTGCGTTCAATAAATCTTTACACGTGAGATGTTTTATGACTTATTTATATCTGTTTCGTTATAACTCAATGACGAATGATTCTATTAAAAAAATTAACAAGTACTAAAGAACATGAAATCTTTAGAACAGTTTTAAAAACAGTGCACGACTTTATTTAGTTATTTAGATTAATTCTAATATATATTACATGCAAGTATGTTAAATCAAAAGTAAAAGTACCCGTAGAGATACGTGATTGGAGAACCTATTTGTAAAATTTTAGATGTTACTATTTTGTTGCACTAAAATATTTTATTTCAGGATTATGTCGTATTACGATTATTGAACACGCCCATATTTTTGTAAGCTAAAAATAAAAAAGTGAATTCTATTTAAAACCATTTGAAATAAAGTTTTTTTATAAAATAATTGGAGGGCAATTATGCTGAGTCGCCCTCGTGGGTGAGTGGATAGTGACATCGTACTCACGAGCCGAAGGTCACAGGTTCAAGGTATGTGCTGGTTGGAAATTTCACAAATGTTTATTCATTTGTATTGTAATCAGGACACGAACCCGAAATGGTTGAGCTAATAATTGACAATTATTACTCGTAAAAAATAACTGTCAAAACAATCTTCACATTATGGAGATCCATACGCTTCGATTCGGAGCGGACATGGTTATAAATAATATATATAATATAAAAGAACTGCGGTCGACCGTCGCCGAGCGATGACTGTATCCCAACTGCATAGCAGCAGTCGTCAGTTTATATCCACCACCTGTTGGCGAGAACTTGATTGAATACGTACAACTTCCTATCAGTACCTCGGTAAGAAACTCTCGAGTATAAAACGTGGTTCACGATAATGTATATATGGGTATATGAATTAGTCTGCAATACATTTTCCAAAAAAATATTCATAATTTTAGCTGATCTAAAATAATATATAACCTTAAAAAATCCAATGATTCTCTGATTGAACGCGGGCTACAGATTTACTAATAAAACCGCTAGTTACTTATTTAAGTATCGAGTATTTAATTACACATTTTCAAAATTTTGACTTTCTTAGATTTTTAGCATATTCCGCAAAACGCACAAAAAACGTGTCTCTATATATCAAATATTAATATAAGCTCGTGGTAAAAATAAAAACGATTTATGATTCGTGAATTCATTGCGATACGATAACATTTCCCAATTAATTCTAAAAAATACACAATTTTATACATTTTTCACAACATTTATATCGACGTTGTTATCGAGCTATACTTGTACTTTCCCAAAACATATACTGCGCGGCAGTAAGAAAAAAATTGCGCCTCGGTTAAAATTGCGGAGATTCACATTCTCTCTTATTCTTATTCCTAGAATAGTATTAGAGTACATCGAAAGCCAAGTGTTTCAGCACAAAATGTTCAGGAGAGCCAAATTGGTCCGGGAACTATCTACAAGAATATACAAGAATAATTGCGGTGAACGGAACAGGAAAACAATATCAAAACCAGTACGTGCATTTACCAATCTTATTACCTAGTAAGCGAGTATTAGTTACTAGGTTATAATATATTTTTTTTCTTAACTTAGTAGGTTTTGAAGTTGTTTTCAATGAAAGTACTTTCACTTGTTATGTTGAGAAAAATTGATTTCAACCATGTAGACATTGATTTTATGTAAGACATTGACAGTAAAATGTGCACTATAACCTGGTAATATACAATAGAATATGCATTAAAACGAAATTTCAAAAAAATGTCAGTTACTAGGTTTTTAAAATTGGACAGCCGATGCACATACATGTTTCATCTTTTGAAATACATGCATTATTATATCCATTTAACTCCACAATCGAATACAGCGATGATGATATGTTTACCTAATACATTGAATTACTGATATCGTCAAAATCCACCATCTGATGACACAGGATGTAAGCTTTTGTCGATAAGATCGTATCACATTCGCTTTAGTCAGTTCTGTCAATACATTTTTTTTCATATTAGCAAGGAGCATTAAACTTGATAGCTGTGTAATAAAATCAATGACTTCATCAAGAGGTTACATACAAACATAAACAGCTCACAGGAAACCAGTAAAACCTTTGTGTTACGTTTATTTAAGATGAGAACGCGTCGTGTGAAATTATTTTTTACAGTTACTAAATAAAATTAACTAAATTTATAAAGAATCTTGCAAATGGTTATAAATATTAAATAAAATGGGTTTATTTTAGATTGTAATCCTTTATTTAAGAGCATTGTATAATTTATTATTGTAATCCTTGTTTAATAAGCATTGATAGTTTTCCTTTATTATATTGTTATTAATGTATTTCTATAAAAACATTATTTTTTTATATCCTTGCTATACTGGCAAAAGGCATTACATCGAAAAATGACCGTTTTGGTCGAATAATACAGATTGATAGATTTTCGTATGCAATATCGTCTAGTAAAATAACACCCATTTCTTGTACTTTTTTCCGTAATATTACAATGTCAATACCTGCTCGCAAAATACATTAAACTGACCTATGATTATCTGGCTGATCAAATTAAGTGGACACATAGGGGAAAAAAAATCAAATATGTAAATTATATATTTAAATATTATCACGTTGCAATTCAGTATTCCCATAACAGTAAAGATACAAGAGATATAATAATTTACAAATTGTTATATATCTATTATATTAAATTATATTATTTATTCGTGATGAAAAATATTAACAGTGAAAATCGTTTAATTGCATTGCGTTTGCTTAATAACTATAAATGAAATAATTTTTTAAGCCAAACAATTGAATAAATGCACATAAACACTGTATAAGTGAAGTGGACTGTATTAGTTGTATCGTTTTGTTTCTAAAATGCCTCCATACTGAATTCATCAAGACATAACGAAGTAAAACTTGTCATTATAAATTATCGATTGAGTCCTAACTGAACCAAAGATTTGCATAAATTGACTACTTAAGGAATCGTAAAACATGAAACGGGTTAAGTGATAACGATAGTAAAATAAAACTCGTTCACTTATTAGGATTAACGTTTAAATAATCAATAAAACATCGTTTTTATTTTTTTATGTCATTTGCGATTTTTTTGTATAACATATATTTTAAAATCCATATTTTATATTGAGGATAACCTACAACCATTAAACATTATTTCACAGGGAGAAACTCAAATATTCTATAAAAGGTATGTACCTACTTTAAAATGATTTGGAAGAAAGAATAATAATCTCATAAAATAAATGAAACATTCAACTGATTTGTTTCTGGCGTATCATATATTTAAAAAAAAAAAATATCGGCATTAAGGTAAACGTTTTTGACTCATTTTAATGTAAAACACTATTTTTTTGTAGAAAAGTTTTGTTTCATTATCAATATATTTTTGTATAAATACGGATAACATGCATTTGTGCAAGTATGTATTTTTTTAAATTCTATATCCGCTCCAAGACAGGGCGGCATATGGGATTTTCATAGCATGAAGATTTTTTTAACATTCATATTTTACGAGTAATAGCTATTAATTATCAGCTCAATCGTCTCGGGTTCGTACGATTCTGGTCCAAATTTTACAAATGAATAACCATTTGTAAAATTTGCGACCTACACAGGCCTCAAACCCGTGACCCTCAGCTCGTGAGTCGGATGCCACTACCCACTCATCTACGATGGCGACTATTACTATATATTACTAAAACTTTTTAAAACAAATAAAATTGCGATTTCAAAAAAAAAATATATAACAGAATTTTAAAATGAAAAATTACTCTAAATAGGAATATTAAGACAAAAAACTATATTTAAATTATATTTTAGTAGTAGTCAGAGTTTGAGGAAATAGCAACAAAAAACGAAAATCATGATAGGCAATGCTCAGGCGTGCATAATCCAGGAATCTTACGCTCACTTTTACACATCTGCTTCCACTATATATTGGCAGTCGATTTTTATTTAACTACGAGTATATCATTAGTCATATTAAGTAAGTAAACAAATGGCCCCGAATTAAATATGATAAAAGTATTGTATCAAAGTTTTGTTTCAAAGTTTCTGTTGAAAATACGTTACTTATTTTTCTTTGAACATATGAACTACAGTACATTCCAACACAAAATTTCTCCCCTAAGTACAAGAATCTGTATATATTATAGTATGAGGTTGGTATATCTGATAAAAAAATTCCCACCATTAAATTGGCGAAGCAAGTGGTCACTGACACTGTGAACTTAGTAAACAATGTAGTGTTATAAAAACACGTTAAAATGAAAACAGGCAATGCATATATTATGCGTATAAAAGTAAAAATTTGCGGTGATTCACAACAATTTCTTGATTAAAAATTTGCGCCAAAATACAATACAATGTTTCTATATTTCAGTCAAGCAATGAACATTTAATCAAAGTATTTCACATTAAAAACGGTTTTTTTTTTGTAATACAATTGGATAATATATGTATATTACCTTCATATATAATGTGTAGTCCTCGTTAGGCTAATTGGTAACACGCATGCCTATCAAGCGGATATCTCGGGTTCAAGGCCCGGCTGGTTGCAACATTTTTCAAATGTTTGTTCATTTGTATTGTAGCCAGGACAGAAACCCGATACGATTGAGCTAATAATTGACAATTATTACCCGTGAAAAACTCTCAAAACAATCTTCACATTGTGAAGATCCATATGCTTAGTTTTGAAGAGGATATAATTAAAAGAATATATTGTGTATGTTACAGTATTAAAAAGAAATAAAGTTTAATGTTGTTTAATATAACTTTAAAGCTTTTTCCTTTCTTTTAAATAATAAACAGAACAAATCTCATTTCAAGGGTAAATATTATGCCATATTAAACTCGACGGTTAAAAATATGTTTGTTTTGTTATTTACAACACAGTTTTTAGGAAATCGTTGCATTTTAGTTACAGTGCCAAAGTACACCTTAGCAAAAAATAAAAAAAAAACATTTTGGGAACCCTTAATATTTTTTTAGATTATTTTAAAACTATATCCGCTCAGAAATGGAGCAAATCGGTATCCAGAATGAGAAGGTTGCTTTGAAAGTGTTTTTTACGAGTAATAATTGTCAATTATTAGCTCAACTAATTTTGAAGCATGCTCTAGTCCTAAACGCATATGAAAAAGCCGAAGCATTTTTTGCCAGCTACGGGATTCGAATTCACAACCCTCATCTCAAGAGTCGGATGCGGTATTCACTCACATACTAGAGTGACTTAATACTAACATCTGGTGTATAGTGAATGAATAAAGAAAAAATAAACTTTTTTAACCGCGTTAAAGTGAATTTGCATAAATGAAAACTGCCTTGTTGGGGGGAGACTGCAGTAATATCGTCAGTATAGAGGCAAAAGGTGTTAAGTCGAAAATTACTGTTTTGAGCTAATAATGCAGTTTGGTAGATTTTCACACGCTTTATCGTCTGATAAAACAAGCTTATCCAAATTCCTTATACCTTTTCTCTCATATTAAAATATTACTTCTTAGTAAATTGATATTAAATATTTTATGAGTTAGGATTATTTGGCTGATCAGATTAAGTATTCCTAGGTATATTCTAATTCTGAAAAAAAAACGTCAAGATTTATTGTTCCACTTGCTCCAACATATTATTGTTAAAGGTATGTAAGATACTCGAACTTCAAAAATCCATTTACTCATAACAGTCGTTTTTGACGTTTTCTACCGGTATACCGACGATAAAAATTTTGCTTTTACAAAACGTGGGAATAATACTTACGGAATTCACTTAACAAACTAACTTAGAAGAATAACTTATATCATATTAATAATACGTAATTGTTTTTCTTCGTTATTATTACGTTCCATCTTATTCCTGCAATGCACGGAAATTATCCTTTATTACGCCATTTTTCTGCAAGACTTAAATTCCAAATACCTTATAATTATCACAACGCTTGTTGCGTAAAAAGGTTAATCCATTTTTTAATTATAAAAGAATTTCGCTAATGTATCTAGTAAGTTGTAATAATGTGCAATAAAATTTACATAATAGACTAATCATTTCTCTACTAATGATAGTTTATCATAAAAATTCTTTTTTTTCCTATTATATCAGATGACCTTCGTCGGTTAGTTCTAATATTCTATGTTGCCATAAACAATAATTATGCTATGATTATGCATTTTGTTAACGCCTTAACCCTTTTTAATTCGCAACAATAGAACATCAATAGCTTTTGCTCAATAAAAATACGATCTTTCCTGTCAGTTTATCTATTGGCAAACTTTATTCTACCGTAGAGATATTCTTTTATTTTTAATGTATTATTTATAGCAGTGGCCTTACTGCCACATAGTAAAATTGTGAAACTCATGAAAACCTAGCACCCAGGGGCTTAACCCTTTCACTCCGAAACGAAGCATATGGATCTCCATAATGTGAAGACTGTTTTAACTGTTTTTTTACGAGTAATAATCCCGGATCCCGGATTCAAGCTCGGGCTGGTTACAATCTTTTTCAAAGGTTTATTCGTTTATATTGTAGCCGGGATATGAACCCGAAACGGTTGAGCTAATAATTGACAATTATTACTCGTAAAAAAATAAACAGTCAAAACAATCTTCACGTTGTGAAAATCCATATGCTCCGTTTCGGAGCGGATATGGTTAAAAGAAAAAAATACATCATGTGTATAATTAAGCCTCAAAGTAAACGTAAAATCCGTCTATCTAATATATTTTGCTTGAATAATATTTTACTAATTTTCGAAAATAATTTATTATCAGAGTTGATTTAACGCATATATATCAGCATAATGTAATTTAGATACAATAAATAACATGTATTGTTGGACTATGATTTTATTTTTGAACTTTAAAATAGTGAATCGATTATGTAACAAGTTGTAATTTCGGGCGTCAAATCTTCTAAGTCCAACACTGATTATAATAAATGACATAATAGAAAACTATTCCGCTATGAGATTATAACGTTAGTAGTCGAAGTTTTTCTTTGATAATAGGCTTATCCCCATATAGTGATACAGTATTATCGAAGCGTACCAAGTCGTGCATAATTGCTTCACGTTCGATTAATATAAATTAAATTATAGAACACGTGTACCTCTATAAGTACAAATATATTTGTTAATATTTCACGAAATATATCTTGAACGGAAAACCAGTTCAGTTGTAGCCAACTATAATGTAGTTCGAAGCCTTCGCTTTTTAAAGTTGGCGGATATCAAGTCATTCATTATTTATCGACATGTTACTAAATACAATGTTAATCACGGTATCTCAAAGGCTTTAAAACGATTACATATGCAAAGTTTCGAAACATTGTCATGATTTCGGCATTTTAAACGTAATATGACAACCAATTAAGGTGGTGCTTGTTTCAACTTTAATTATTTACCGGAAATCCATAAAAATATATTATCCCTATGCGTGTAGGCTTTTACGGAGTAAACGCATGAAATTATTATACATTCTGACATTATTATTAAGTATATATATATTGCATATATAATATTTCGAAAAGACATCACGTTGTTTAACCCCAAAAGATTTAGAAGAAAACTAAATATCACAGTTTCGAAGTGGCAACAAAACATTAGTTCTATATGGATGTGTAATTTGGAGATAGGCATTAAAACAACGCATCCGAAAGAAAGATATAACATAATAATTAGATTTTTAAAAAAAGTCAAGCATTTAGGATAAACACCACAATATTTTCAAAGTTTCAACCTGTCCGAGAGTATAGAGTGGCATATGCGTCCTCTCGAAATTTGCGTGGAAGAAGTATATACGTATATGTACGTCAAACACCAAGCAATAGAATACTCGTACTTATAATTTATGAATGAAATAATCATTATACAATAATAGTTTGCATACATTTTATGAAATTCAAAATTTAAGCAAGATTAATAGAAACACTTTCACCCAATGATTGTGCAATCCTAGATCATTGCACTACTAGTATATCAACATTCATAACTACAGTTATTAAACAAATTAAGGAAAAAAATAACAAACTTACTTCATATTGAATTAAAAGTGCTTGTAATATCCATTATTGGCATAACATTATATATATGTATGAACTTTTTAAAATTGAAATCAAAAGTACATAAAGGTTCTTACAAGAATAAAAATACGTTTAAGATAAGTAGTAAGTAATACTACATATATACCTAAGGCTGTTTCTAATAGGCAGGCAGCCGGTCGGCACAACACAAAAAGAAACCTTCTGATCCCGCTTCACCGGAAACGGTTCATTACTTTGCTATTTCGACGGCGGTAAGGCTTTGCGATAATTAATATATTTTAAAGCCTTTGCAGCTAGCTTAAAAATGCTACGAGCATTCAAGGGATGAATTTATAACTAGATTATTAAAATAATACATTGTATAATCATGAACTGCGTTCAGTCTAAATATATATA
>JAPMAG010001224.1:0-12849 GCA_036584685.1 Rhyacophila sp. Rhy_31_5 | reverse complement strand
TTGCATTGTTTGATTCGTACTGATTGCAATTTTCCGTTAGGATTAAAACATACTATGTGAAAAATATTTTGACAGTTTTTTACGAGTAATATTTGTCAATTATTAACTCAACCGTTTCAGGTTCATATTCTCGCCACAATGCAAATTAATAAGAATTTGAAAAAAAATGCAAACAGCATGGGCCTTGAATCCGTGACCTCCGATTGCTAGAGGCATATGCTAGCCTAATAGCCTGACGAGCCTACATTTTAATAGTAAATAAATAAAATGTTATGATATTTTTTTCTTTTCTTCTTTTAACTATGTCCACTCTGAAACGAAACATATGGATCTTAAGAATGTAAAGATTGTTTTAGCAGTATTTCTACGAGTATTATTTGTCAGTTATTAGCTCAACCGTTTCGGGTTCGTGTCCTGGCTACAATACAAATGAATAACCATTTATAAAAATTAGCGATAAGTACGGGATTCGAACCCGTGACCCTCGCCTTATGAGTCGGATGCCTATTAACTCACCCATGAAGGTCACTAATTTTTAATATAATTTTACTCTGAAAATCCTAAAATTATGTAATTTTAAACAAAGATTTAATTTAAATCATCAAGTATTAAATAGATTAATGATTCTTGCTAAAATATTGAATACATAAAACTAGCTCCATTTAACACTATGTTTATAATGTGACTGTAAAATCTATAGTTATGTATGTAAATGAAACTTAGAGCCTGGCGGAATACTTGGGCCAGTTAAAGAAAACCAAGGATTTCGCATCCGTACTAATCCAGAGCTCCGCGATTAATTTAGGCCCATTGTGGTGAATATCTTGAGGGTAAGGAGACTCAGATAGGCGGGTCATTTTGTAAGGTACGACGAATCTAACACTTTCAAGAAGGCGTTTGAAGGAACTCCAGTGGGCACTTGAACCCGTTAGCCACCCAAGAATGAGATGGGTAAACAACGTAACCATAAACAAAAACGTTGAGTGTAAATTAATAGAGAGAGAGAGCTGAAGACATATATTTCAAGATAGAAGTTGTGTAGCCATCCATGGGGTTGAATGGATCGTAGCGACAATTTATGATTATTAGCACTAAGTAATTTGCGCATGATTTGTAATTGGTTCTACAACTAGTCAAACTAGGATTCATACTAGATTATTTTGTTTTTTTTGATGATGTGCGATTAAAAACATCAACCTATTTATTTGTTTCAATCTTTATGATCTGTTTTTAGTTAATTATATTTGTCTTGTATTTTTTAATTGAAATTATCTAACTTTGCCTATGAAAGATATGAATTTCATGATGTGCTCAAATAAAATGACTAGTTTGAAATAATAATTATGAAATCAATTAATAACAACAGAGCGTTAATTTGCATTATAGTGTCACTAATACTTTTGGGTATATTTTTTTAATATAGTAAGCATATTTTTTTGTTTTTACTTTGGAATTGATATACAACAATTTCACATGTGCCTAGAAGTGCACGGGTTTTGCGCCTTAGTTCTCCGCACGTTGGCTTCACCCAGCATTAGCATAATTGAAGTCTTCATTCCTCTCGCTAACAATGACACTATACAATATTGGCATAAATCACTTGTTCTTCGACGAGGAGACCTCGTGAGGGCAAACACTCAGACGGTAGCTTCGTGCAAGGTAACTGCTGCAATTAATTAATCTGGTGCTGACTATAAACATGGAAATGTTTAATAATCGTAAATCATTTAATAATCAATATGTGAAAACGTGTAATAAAGAAACCATTTGAATAATAAAATAACCATTGTTAAGTAGAAACAATTCGGTTGTTAAAAATATAAATAAAGTCTGAAATAAAGGATTTTGTTTAAAATAGCAATTTAACAAAAACAATAATGTGCATTTCACAGCAAAACAATGGACCAAGTTTGTTAAACTTAATAACTGACAATTACTACTAGTAAAATAATCTATTAAACCAATTTTCATATAGTTGAAATCCATACGCTTTCTTTGATTTTTTGAGTAGGTTTAATACGCTTAAATAACTATTAATGACCGGTTTAGTTATTACGTATACATAAATATATATTCTTTTTTAAGAAAAATGCATTGTTCAATTATTATCAATAAAATATATCTATGAACTTACATTAATAAATTAAACACATGCATTGCAAATTGATATAGTTGAATTTACACTAAAACTAAACCAAAAAAATACAAATTATAGGTTTTTCTTAAAGCCTACTCGTAAATACTTTTTTGCATAACCTTAACCAATAAAATCGTGAATTTTTAATGAAAAATTGTTAGTTTTCTATGGATTTACATATTTATTTTGCAGAAGTTTATTCGAATCTTGTACTACAAATAGTTTTTATTTGTACACGTACACCGTTATTGCTAATTTTTTCCTTATATTACGGCTAGGTTTATAAATTCGTAAGAATCTTTTTAATTTGACTGTTTATTCAACAATAAAGTACTAAATGACTGTTTTTATTTATTAAGAATAAGTGTATACCCGTAATACAAATAAAACATACTAATGATTTTTTAGAACCAGACTAAGCGTTCTCAAAAATTGAAGGAAACCCAAACTCGTTTTAATAAAGTAAATATTTCAGTATCACATACAAAGTGGTATATTCAAAACGTATAGTTGTAGTTTGTATTTTTAAATACTTACTATAAATGTTATTGGATAATGGAAAATTTTTGTATTAAGAAGTGTTTTTAAGATTCCCCAAAATTTGCTTTGATGAGATTTAAAATCAAGTTAGAGTAAATTCCGATTGTAAAGATTAAATTACAAACAAGAGTCAATGAATGCTAAAATAAATATTTTGTTCTTTAATACTTGTGAAACATATTCAAATTTATCAAAGGAAACTTTCAGTATTTTCTTAAAAATAACAAAAACTTTATAAAAACGCAATAGGAATTCAATAAAATAGACTTGTTTTTTGTTTGATATTATGTACGCGTAAAAATTTTGCAATGTACAATATAAGCAAAAGTATTCGTTTATCAATATAAATGGTTGCAAAGTTTGAGGGTGTTTTTTATACGCCAGGGTTAATTAAGACAGTCTCTTCGGAGTGTACATTTACGGGTTAGTGTTGGATTTTCTCGTATCGAGATACGTTCTCAGAAATTGTGCATTTATTTGCATTGACACTTATTTATTATGCTGGCGGTAGCCTCAAGATATGATCGGTTGATTTCAAACCATACAAGGAGTGTTCTCTTTCATAGGGTAATAATATTGTCAATATCTAAACTCGCAAGTCTCTCTAATTAAAAACACAGCATTAGTAAAGTTCGAATAAAAATATATTCTTTGGATAACAATACAATATATATGTCAGAATAAAAAATATAATGAAATGATTAAATTATTAAATTATTATAATGTTTCAATTTAAATATTGCCTGAAACAATGTAAAAGTATTCATGCAATATTGCTAAAATAAAGTTCAAATTAAAGTACTTAATAATTATTTTAAATTGGCATTATTAAACTTTTACTATTTATATTATTACTATGAAAAAATAAAATAGTTTTAATCTTTTAACGACCCGTGATACTCATAAATACCAGATATAACGGCTAGCTTGTATAAAATTAAATAACATCAAATACGGAAAATATGTGTGTTTGTAGGTGTAACAATGAGAACATATACAAGACAACAAACGAGAGGACCCATGTTTAAATATTGAAAAGTCGCCTTCGTTAGACTAGTGGATAGCGTGTATGCCTAGTATGCGGGGGTCACGGGTTCAAAGCCCGTGATGATTGCAAAATTCTTCAAATGTTTATTCATTTGTATTGTATTCGGGAGACGAACTCGAAACGGTTGAGCTAATAATTGACAATTATTATTCGTAAACAACTGTCAAAACAATCTTCACATTATGGACATTCATATGCTTCGTTTCAGAGGAGATATGGTTTTAATATATATGTATGTGTAAAAGCAAACACATATGAGAAACATGTCTCATCAAAGGTTAAATAGATATTTTATGGCATGCTATATGTTTAAAATAGTGTTATTATTTCAATATTACGACTTTAAATCAAAGATTAACAGCAAATAAAATTAAATATAATATTTTTTACAACAATTTATTTCACTGTTTATAATGCCTATATTAATACTTGTATGTATATTTTCTATATTTTCTATATGACATCAAATTAAACATTGGTAATGGTAATAAATAAACTATATTATTCATATGTACGAGTATATAAATTATAAGCAAATATTGCTATCAACAATACACCTTAACCTTTTATTATACTCAATGTCAAATTAAATAAACACAATTATTATTTATGTGAACAGCTCCTAATAGTATGTGAAACAATTAAAAATACAATGTTGTCGTTTATTGTTTGAAATTTATCTCAAAGAGCAACGATAAATTTTAAGCTGTAATAAAATTGTGTTAAGTTCAATTAAGATTAATTATGGACTTTATAAGAATAATATAACAAAATATGTTACAATAGATTAGCTTTTAAAGAATACATACCTGGTGTCGCAAAGATTTTATGCTATTATTCACTTCATGTTATATTTATAATTGTAAACAAACCATGCTTTTTTATACATAATAAAATAAAAGGTTTTCATACCTTTTGATCTCCAAAGCGCATTTGTCTTCTGGCATTTCTGGAGACATTCATTCTGCATAGAAACATTCTATCTTCTCCATCAGTCGGAGTTTTACATAGTTCAGCTTGAACTGACTGTTGGTCTTGTTTATCTATGATGTCATACACGCTGTCTCCATGAATCAATAAATCTTCCTGAAAGAAAAAAATACTTTTTTTAATCTTCAATATAATAATTATAAATAAAGTTCAGGGTATCAAGTATTTAATAATAAAAATAAAGCTTATGCTTTATGTTACAAGTAAATATATGAGATGGAGAAAAGCAAATTATTTATATTAAAGTATTTTATTCAAATGTATATATTTTTTTAAAGTATTATAAAGAAAAATACTAATTAACTATACTGTATGCATTATTTGATGAGAAAAGAATCTATTTTTATCAAGTACAGTGTAGAAAATAATATACTCGTAATATCAAAACTGGGTAGAAAGACGCATTAATAGTATGTCATATTCTTCACAAGCTTTTTGAAAAAGCTTTGAGTTGGCGTATTTACAAAAACAATGTTAACCTCTGCTATGGCAATGTTAACGTATGGACGCGCATATACTTCCGATCAAAATTTGCTTTGAAGACGTATAGGTACATATACATGTCTAGTCGTCCTCGTAAGTAAGTGGAATCACAAACCGAGGGTCTAGGGTTTGACTCCCATGGCTGGCAAAAATCGCACACGATTTTTCAAGTGCACTTGAAACCAGGACAAGGACCAAATTGATTGAGCTAATAATCGACAATTATTTCTCGTAAAAAAAAACTGTCAGAATAATCTTCACACTCTGAAGATCCATATGCTTTGTTTCGGAGCTGATATGGTGAAAAAAAAATGTCTGGTACCAAGCAATAAAATGCTCGTTTATATTATTTATGCATCAAATGAACATTATATAACAATAGTATTATATATATTTAATAAAATTAAAATTTTCAAGCTAGATTATTAAAAAAATCTTTCATCCAATTGTTTAACTGTAATTAAAAAAGTCACTCCTGGAAAGGTTAATCATCTACGCAATTTTGATATGTTTTGTCGTTATAAAATAATTAAATATTTTTTTTAAATATTACAAATAATCATAAAACAAATTTTAGCGGTACTCTGGAAATGACAAAAAACAGCTACATAAAATATACCAAATCATAAATTGATATGTGTATTGAAAGTTTAACCTAACACTTTATTTATTCAAAGTAAAATCTGTCATAGTATTCGATAATCGAATATTGGATTAAATTCATTGTATTGAATTCAAACTTGCATATGTAAATATATCTCATTTATATGCAATAAAATTCACAATATAGAAATCATTAATTTCCGTGATGGAATGCATAGAAAAAGCAAAAATAATACAAACATTTTACAAAGCAGGCGCATAGACTGCTTTGATCGCCCGGGTGGTTTTCTCTTCGGATTCTTGTCTTGCAAGCTTTAGGGATAATTATGTCTGAAGTTTTTCCAAGAGATGCCCTCCCAGTATTTATTTATATCACATAGTTGAATTTTAGGAAGAAGATCGATAATAGAACAAATATATTTAATTTCTAAATACTCTATGCTGTAACAAAAATGTTTTCTTTTTTTTTTATGACAAAAACTTTCTTTTTGAACTTTTCAGAATGTGAGATACATTTTTTACGCTTTTTTCATTATTATGACATTTTACCATCATTATTATCAAATTTAAAACTATATTTTTATTTAGCTTTGGAGGATATTTAACCATTTTTTTTATTTAAATTTGAAGAAAATGATAATCTTTAATACTAAGAAAATAATAACAGAATATACACGTAGTAAGTATTTTTAACATTATTTACATCGCTTTATTTTTATAAATCTTCGTGTACAAGTACTAAAAAACTTCTCATTTTCATCTTTTACAATATATTTAAAATAAAAAGTACAAACATTTATATTCGAGTGTAATATTGTTAAAATGAGGGTAGACTTGCAAATACGTACGTCAAAAACATAATATTAAGTCGTAGTTGATATTCTTTCCTGTAACCATATCCGCTCCGAAACGAAGCATGCGGCTCTCCACAATGTAATGTGAAGATTGTCTTGATAATTTTTTTACGAGTAATAGTTGTCAATTATTAGCTCAACCATCTCGAGTTTGAGTCCTGGCTACAATACAAACGAATAAACACTGATAAAGGCCTTGAACCCGTGATCCCCACTTGCCAGGTGTACGCGCCACCCACTAGCCTAACGAGAGAAATAAAAATTAAGATAGGATATTGTTAAATAATCTGTTTAGATGATCAATTCAGAATATATGAAAATAGTTAAATTATGCACATTCATTTAGATCATAGCCTGTAGGCGAATTTGAATATTAAAGAATACAAAAGTATACTACAAATAAATCACAATTATTATATATTGCACTTAAAAGGTGACAAAATGTAATAATTCTATGGTCAGTTATAAATAGTCAAAGCAAGTTATACATCAGCTTTGGTGTTTAAAACTATTTGATAAAAGCTCAAATGCCAGTCATCTGGGAAAGATTTACGTCATAATTCCGCGTCGGTTTGAATCGCTAATCACACGTTGCGATTTTATTTGATGGGTCTACTCTTTATAACGTGATACATTTCTGCTGTGTTAAAGTAAAGATTATTAAATATACACGTATTTACAGGGATACAAATTATGGTATTATTTTTTTTTCACTATTAATTATTGTGGTTTTATAAATAAAACGATCGACGATTTTAAGAAGAAATCATTCACAATCGTCAAAAATATTTTCATTCACTGTTTTCGTCGATAGTAAACCGGATAAATTACGCTAGAAAAATAAATGGAATATTATCATAATAAACAACGTTATTTACGTTTAATACATTTTTTCTAAAATATTTAAAAAAAATACTAATGAAAAGTCTTTTTTGCATGTGTATAAATTATATATATAAAACAGTTATCAAATAAAAACTATGTACATATGATGTACTATTTGAAAGGCTGTTGCGTTTCTATCTACTCGTATATATCTAAATCTATAATGTGTTCATGATAGATGTAGATGCGTTTACACAATACCATCGGTACTGAAGCAAAAGAAACGTAGACATGATGTCACGTTTAATTATATTCATTTTAATTTGGAAAATATGAATTTCTACAATGCAAAAATTTGTTTGACAGATTTTACGGGTAATATTTGATAATCAATTATTAGCACAACTAATGATTTACTTGCGATAGCGACTCTAAAATCAAAAAAAGTTTAAGAAATCAAAAAAAATTAAAGCGTGTTAACGATAATATAATTCAAAATCGAGTAACATACGGAAATTAATAAAGTTCTAATGTAATATTAATGAATGCAGATATTTACTTACATTTTTTTATTACATTGAGTTTATGTTTGAGTATAACTCAACAAGACAATACTTTTAAAATAACTGCCAAATTTGATCTGATGACAATCAAACAAAAACGCATTTCATAACTACTTTTCTAAGATTAACAGCTTGGACTCTTACATAATTCACCAAATATAACGTTGTGTTGTCGTGTAATTTGTTTGAACGGATCATGTAGATTATTATTTTACTTTTTATATCATTAAGTGAATTCCGAAAACCATATGGCTCGCATCCATTATGAGTAAAAATTTTAATCCATATCTTACGATAATAACAGAGTAAACATACGATCCAGTCTCATTGAGTCATTCCAGTCTTTTGATATTACATTAACCCTAAATTACTGTTAAGATAATTACGAGTATGTTTTATCAATACAATCGGTAAAGCAATTATTCGGTTTGAAATAAAATTAAGTTTTCTTTATATAAGCATATTTTTTTAATGAATATCATGAGTAACGTAACGCGTGTTTATTTAATTATTGTATAATATGCCTTTTGTATAGAATTATAATACAGTATTTGTGTACACTTATAGATTAAAGCAAACAACAAATGACTGTGACTGGATAATATTAATTTCTGTGGGTAGTTGAAAAATACAAATGCATAAATAAATGCTACGTTAGTATACAAATTAACTATAATAATTTGGTAACTGGAATAGCCTTCAATGTAGCTAATTCGTACTTAAAGGAGTATTGGTAAATGAGGTCCTTATTCTCAGTGCTATTAATTTGTTTTGATACTAAATCATAATCTAAAAATTCATTCTCTTTCCAAAATTGAGCATTAAAAATAGATATTTACTGTCTCACAATGACTAAATACGTGTTTTATGAGTTTTGTTATTAACGGTTTAAATTTTGGTTTCAAATACTATACACGATGACAAAATCTGTAACAATACAATTTCCCCAGGGATAAAAGCTTCCTATCAGAAATTATTTTAACAAAAACTCTATTTTTTTTACGTTTGTATGTTAAATTTTTTAAATGTGAAAATGATGTCTTTTGACGATCTGTCTCAGGCTTATTAAGTGATTATTCTATTAATAATTTCAATATATATTTATATTAATCAGTGCATAAATTATAATATCAATAATCTCTTTACATCATGTACTCGTATCTTAATTAATAAACGAAATTAATAGAAAAACTAATACGTCACAATTTTGTGCGAATTAAGTGGCCCGGCAAAGATTGTTTAGTTATTCGAAAAACAGACAATCCTCGTTGTTTTGTATTTTAACTTTGAGAACAAATTTAATTTTTAATATTTGATTAAGAAATATATATGTGACCTGAAAAACTTTTATAATTTTTGTGTCATATGAAAAGATATACGTCAGGGTTGATGACGAATTTTACGCTAAAAGAAGCTAAAGGGGGAGTGCCAGCCTGAGGGGAAACGTGGGAGGGCGGTTTACCAACAGGAGGTGGACAGATAAAACGGATAAGGCTCGTTATTTGCCTCGAGCACGGCTTTGACGGAGGGCATCACAAAGATGTGACCGAGAGGGTGACTTGTAAGATGCGTTAATATTACCTTTATGATGCAATTGCAATTCGATCATAAAAGAAAGAATTTCGTATTCGAGAAGCAAATTGTTAAATGATATTAGATAAAGTAGACAGTGCAGTTGACACTCGGTTGTTTACGAAAATATCATCTCAATTATATGTATTGATAAACCCACTGACAATATGATGGTAATAATCAATCTCAGATAATAAACTCTCGGTAAAACGGCGTATACAACCGATTAAATACGAAGATGAAGAAAAGTACTTTCAGTAAAATAGTTTATTAAGAAATTTGTTCAAAGCAAAAGTTGTATAAACGAGTATAAAATAAATTGTTACGATAAGGGTAGAATCGATACGGTAACAAATTTGACTAATGCTTATTTTACTTAATATTTTGTTTATTTTAGAGATTATGCATCATCAAATAAAAGTATATTTCAACCTATTTATCACAAAGACAGTAATTGGATAGCGTAGAATAGTGTTTTTCAACCGATGGTCCGTGGATCGGTGTCGGTCTATGAAAATTTTCTGGCGGTTCGTGAGAAATTTAGTAAATTAAAAATAAGAAGTGGCTATATTCAATGTCGGTTTCTTTTGAAAAACACTTTTCAATATTTTAATCAATCATGTGACAAAAATATAGTTTTGAATCTAGGCAATGAAGAAACGATGTTGTTTGGACCAGATATCTGATGTACGGTAATTTATTTCAAAACACTTAGGTTCAGGTTTTTATTTCAGTCTTGATAGTTTGCCGGTTCGTCACATAATTCCTTTATTTTGCCGGTCCGCGATTGTGAAAAGGTTGAAAATTACTGGCGCAGAATAAAGTAATAGTGATGTTATATTTTATTCTCATTTTAACAAAATATATGTTTACAATTCAAGACCAGTTTCGTCTGTTAAACAATTTCAAATAATGAATTAGTAATTACATATTTCATAGTATTATTATTATTTTATCATGATTTTCAACTAAGTATATAAAGCTTAGAATATTTATTCATAGTCATATTATATGCAGTTGGTACTAGATATAATCTGCATTATTGCCGATAATATAAACTTCAAATAAAACTTTTTTTAGTTTGCATTGCAATTACACCACAGAAAACATAGTTCTATCATATAAATATAAATATGAATATAAAACTACGTCGTAGATCATTTTCTTTTGTTTAACTATCTATTATAGACTTCTTTGAATATAAGATTTAAATAATGACTCGAGTTTGTGTGATAATCTGTTTTGATTTTAACAGAAAATGAGATAATTATAAATAATAGTTTTTTATGATGCATGTAAATTATTATGTTTTACGACATTTTCATACTGTTTCATGATTACGCAGGTCATAAAAATAAAAGGAGTTGACCTACGTAATTAAAATATTGGTTGCTTTTACGATTTGGACTTAACTTTTATGGGCACGCAACATTTCGCACGTATGTTGAAATAGTACTTAAAAGAGGCATTTGAATTTAATGTAATTAGTAATTAATTGCTCTGTTGACCTTAGCAAGAATACTTTCAGTAAACATTTATTTGAAAAGGTTTATTAAATTCATGTTTTAATCAAGCACATTAGTGCGTTAGTAGAATTTTGGTATATTTTTATTACTGTGACACACGCATTTTACACAATAAAAAGTCTTAATGGGGATTTTTTTTCAAATAAAAATTCTTTATACATTCATGTTTAAGTTCACCTACATTGACCTATTCTCAACAGAAGATCATAAGCTTGAAAATTTAATTTTACAGGAGGAGGTTTCTATGTAAAGTTCCAAGGTTATTTAAGTAAATAAATTCCAAATTAAAAAGTGTGTATGTTATTTTGTAACTTAAGATAGGGGTTGTTGAAAATTTGATATCATGCGAACCGTGCGGATATATATTATAAACGGATTAGATAAAAAAACAGAAATTGTCCTATTGCCGCTTACCATCTTCTACCAAGACTGTTCAAATACCCATCATATGATTTTGAAGATTTTCCGGAACAGTTTTTTTTTTATATTCCATTTTAGTAGTATTAAGGCTAATTATTAATTTATTGCACTGAACACATTTAGTTTCATGCAAACCGCTGAAGATATTTTAATGTTTCTATACTATTTTGATTCTATAATATATGCACATATAAGGTGCAAGGTGATATCATCCCATGCGGCTCCGCTACGGACAGATTTAAAATCCTATGTAAGGGAAAAAACATTTCATTTGTGAAAGTGTCATGAAGGCGACTACACATAATCGTAGTTGCGTTTACTGGCAGGTCAGTGATAGGTCCTCGAAATTTGTCCTCATTTAATAAACGAGTATATAAGTACTATGCGCTAACCGGACGGCCGGGTTGATTGAGTCGTCAGCACACCAAGAGCACAGGGCATCTTATGTTAAGGAGGATTATATGAAAATACAATTGTTTTCATTTAATTTTTTTATTTACTTATCAGGTTCCGCTCTCACACAGATTATATAGGGCACGCGGACATGGTATCTACCGACGCCAACTTTAAGGCATTTAATAAATTTGCGGCATCTTACGGGAAGTAATTTTGCGCAGCCAAAATGACTCGTCAATCACGAGCCTGGGTAGCCGGGCTGACTGAACCGTCAACACTACGGGGTGTATAGGGCACCTCGTGACACTAGGGATTGAATGACGAGACAGACTTCTACTTATTTTTTTCTCACTCTAAAATGCTCTCTTCTGGCACACTGTGCATGGTGATACCGTCCCGTGCGACTTCGCTACGGTTAGGTTTCAAATCTAAATGTAGAAAAAAAATAAAAACATTGGTTTCGTTAAGGGTCATGCAGGCCACCGCGCATAATCGCGGTTGTGATTACTGGAGGGTCAGTGGTGGGTCTTTCTCTATTTAATTAGTTTTTGCACTTAATTGCATGTTGATAGTGTGCTATGCGGCTCCGTTACGAACAAGTTTAAAATTGTATCTCAGAAGAAAAAAAAATTCATTCGTGAAAGCGTCAGGAAGGCGACTATGCATAATCGTTGTTATGTATTACATGGGCTGAAAAGTCCCGAGCCTAACACATAGATGGCGATAGTTTTATTGCATTCGCCACTTTTTCAGTTAAAACTAACCTTCAAAAGAAAGCTGTTAAAATTTCATGATATTCTACTAATAACTTTGTGAGTTATTGTGCTAAGAGTGATCCTACTTTTGTTATTTTCAAAACAATGGATCAAAAACAATTTCGTGTTTTAATTTT
>JAPMAG010001222.1:0-12849 GCA_036584685.1 Rhyacophila sp. Rhy_31_5 | reverse complement strand
AAATTTGAGTTAAATATGCAGTTATATGTAAAATGTTGCACTCTATCTATTTTAGCACTCAAATTATTCCAATATGACACCAAAAAAAAAGATAATAAACTAGTAAATAATTATCTGAAGTTTGAATATTCTCTGGTTTATTATCGAGATATTTCTAAATGTCTTACTGATGAACCGAACACTTTGTATCTGGCGTTATTTTTGTATTACTAATTACACAAAGTTTTATCACAATCTATCTGTAATATTTGATTTATGAGTGTGGTGACCATTAGAATATTGTTTTTGTCAATATCTCAAAACTGGTTATTTGGGGATATCTAACTAATGAACCGGACGATCGATATAGAAATATTATAAAGTGTTATTCTTCTGTGATCCAGAAGGGTCTAATCCATTTTAATGTAATTCTTACTGGAATAATTCAGTAAATTAATAATAAAGATACATTTGGGGTACGAACGGTATTATGGAAGAAAATACATCAATCAATCGCGGTCCCACTATATTAATATACTAACCGCTTATAATATATATTGGGGAATAGAGTAAAAATATGTTTTGATTATTCGTAAAGCGTAGGATAAGTGTTTCGTCACGAATAACGTCAGCTTGAAGAAATTTAAAGGCCGAGGTTGAACGCCGCTCCCGAAATGTCAAAACGTATCTGTATGCAATCAGCTAACGCATTCTTTCATCGTTTCTGCTGTCGAGAAGTCAATACTTATCTGATATACGATAGATGGTTGTTTTTGTTTAGATATCTTCAATATTTTCAGTGAATTAATTGAAGATATAAAATAAATAAATACATTTTTACCGAATTCGATAAAAAAAACACTCGAATGAGTTCCAATTCTCAAAAATATAATTAACAAACGCTTATGATCCTAAGACATTGAAACCTGGAGTGCCATTGTAACTTTTGGATTAGATTAGGTTATATTATGTGAAATTATGTCATAATAAATTCAACGTTTTACAATGTGAATAAGGCCGTCTGCACAGGGAGCTACACAAAAGAAACTGATCACTGACGCAAATCACCAAGCAGTCCTCCATAAGTCAGAATCTTTGTAATTGAATGGGACATGCAGACGGCGCTACTTGGCACTAACCAGTCAGTAACGCGTTGTAGGCTACTCAACCTGTCGAATCATTTTTGACTTGAATCACCCAGTTCCTCGTCTGACTGATAACAACAACGTTTTGTATATTATTATTTACATAAATAATTGAGAATTATTTTATATTATTTTATAAAATTATCTCATTCTTATTCACAATTATGAACGATCAACAAGTGAATACACTCCTGAATTTAGTGGGATTCCCTCATGTTTGTATTTGTCCTATGTAGTGCAGGGGAGATGAATAGCATTAAAGCAAATAACTGTTTTTAGAGATACGGTAGAACGTTAAAAATTTTGCATCTGAAATTTAGAGTACAAATACACAAATAATCAACGGTCAAAATTTCTCTCATGATATGCATGAACCCAAAATCTTCTTCGTATTATGTTTCTTTTGTAATAATAGCAGTTTTATAGTAATACTGACTTTTCCACCATCTATGACCACACAGAAAACTACCGATTTCGATCACTTTTGAGTCGACTGCGTGTGCGGAGCTGGATCACTAATGAATTAGTAACCGGGTAGTAATTTCAATAACAAACCAGTTCCGTTTCTTTTCAGAAGTTACGTATGTACAGAGCTTAAAAGTAGCACTTCCATTGAAATAACCATAAATATTCTCTTACATCCATAATAAATCGATTTCTAAATATATAATAACTAGTTTATAGAGCGATAGTCACTTTTTACAACTTCTACAATCATATCCTATTCACTTTTGTTGTTAAAAAGTGTTACGTAACAATAACAATTAACCCACCCTCCCCCTATGTAACGCCATGTAGACGTTGGTGGTCACCCCTCCCTCCCCCTCCCTCCCCTCAAGAGTGTTACGTAGTTTATGAACGAGCCCATATCTCAAAACTGTTTATTTGAAGAACTGCGCGATCGACATACGAGTAATTATATAGGAAACAATACGCAATTGATAAGAATGAAAATGAAACTTGCGTTGCGCAAACTTACTAAAACCCAAAAAACTGCACTGTGTTTCATGAAATGGGTTCATGAGTTGTCCACATAATATAATATATAATATACAACATTGTATTTTTTTAAACTTTTTTGTCAATGTTGCTTTTATGTGTCACTTTTGATCACGTTTAGTATACAGTTAGCACGTGTCTTGCGCTATGCATACTCAATAAACGGTCGAGTAAAATAGAAGTCAGTGGAACTGTAAAAATATCTATAAACATTATTAATCATTTTTATTGTGGTTAGCATTTGCGGTTTATACTGCACATGGAATTCATGAAAGTAAACACGTATTGGCAATAAAATTATATTTATATTAAAAATGGTAGAAACGGTTAAAATTAATATAAGCGTATGAAGAAGTAATATAATATACTTTACAGTAGAAGCTTTTCGTAGTGCAAGTAGTCCATCAATTTAAACTACTCCCACAATAATAAATGTAAAATAGTAAAATCTTTTCCGGATAACGAAACTTGGTGCTTCATATACACCCGTATAAAACAATGAAAATTTATAGTTTTAAAACCACTCCAAGAGTGAGATTTTTTAAATTATGGTAGCACAATTGAGTGAAAGTTTTTTCATTAATCTAGCTTTAAATTTTGAATTTTATAAAATGTATGCACTATTATTGTCGTACAATGTTTATTTGATGCATAAATAACAGATGAGAGTATTTTTTTGCTTGGTGCCTGACGTATACATACTCGTACGTATATTCTTCTTCAAAGCGAATTTTGAGCGGACGCATAAGCGCATCCGTACTCCTGGACAGGTTCCTATTATATATAACAAAATAATATTTCAGGCAATATCACCAGTGCTGGATTAACGCTTAAAAATAACCACGTGCTTAGGCATCAAGGGAAAGGGGGGCACTACATAAGTTTTTCATAGCCAAATTTATCTGCAAATGTTGATTCAAATAACTTCACAATACATTTTTAATTTCTTGATTGAAATATATTAAAAATCTCCTCAAAACATCTATGCAACAAGACTTTATTATGCAACGTTCCCTCTAATGTTTTCATTGTGTGTGCGACCCATCAAAAAATATGCGATAGCGCAAATATGCATGTTCATGCATAGATAAAATTAAATAGTCAACATAATGTACAAAAAAAATCATAAATTCCATAATTCATGAAGTATTTATTCAAAATACGTAACAGAATACAAATAAGTATATAGTGTTTCCATAATCCGCACACATCTCAAAGAAAGGAACCTAAGAACCCATCATAAAATATGAAATAAAATATATGATTGCGCAAAACAAACATATGGTTACAAGTTCATTTTTTCAGATGTGTGCGAAATATAGAAACATGTGTGAGGAGAAATTTTAACAGGTGAACGCTTTAGAGGGAACGTTGCTATTATGTATGGAAGCAAATATGTTACGTAAAATTGATTATAAACATAGACTTTACAAGAAAAAGGTAAGAAAAAGTTATTAATATAGAAAAAAATATCGTTTCCTTCATACTGTAAGTGTTGCTACATAAAATTGATAGATACAATTTTATTTTATGTTTTATTATTATTTAAATATTTTGAATTACAAGTGTGAGGGGGGCACCAAAATTAGCTAGTGTTTGTAGTACCTAAGGATCTTAATCCGGCCTTGAATTTCACAGTAGCAATTTTCCAAAATTATTGCTTATTTTCTACATTACGATGCAGAGTATAATTGTTGCTTAGTCAATGAGTTAAGACGCTTAGAGTCTTTTAAAATCTTTAGTTTAATGATTTTATACATATATACGATACATATCGATTGTTTTAAATATAGATTTAAAGTTATGTTGATTATCTAACTAATAAAAATGTTGTGTGTTTAGAAACGCGTTACATCTGTCTACTTATATGAATGTTTATATTTCTATTGTTTAATATAATGCCAAATGTGTCAACATTGTTAACGCATGGCAATTGATTACTTTATAACGTGCATACCAAACTCAAATGCTAACATACGCCAAATAAAAATAAATAAATTATATGACAATAAACATCTGAGAAGAATATGGATGAAAGTCCAAAACATATGTTCAGAAGAGGCATTTTTTTATTATTTTATATTATGAGTTATGATTGTTGCATTCGTATATACTGATTCTTGGTGACAAGACTTCCATTTCCCTGCCAGTAATAAACATTATAATAGTATATTATTCATGTATCTGTGTGCGTCAGCCTATGTATGTGTCAGCTCGTCCATATACTGTTTTAATTTGTTTAACAGTAATGGTTTGACCACCTACGTATTAGGACGTGTTTTTATCGCTCTGTCGTGTTAGTACAGGAATAACAAAAATAAAATGACTAATAATTCGTCCAAGAAAAACTTGGCTTCAAATAGTATTATTACAAAAAATTATATATTTTTACATAACCGTATTTTACAACTATTTAAGACTCGTGACACAATTAAAATAGTATATGGTTTTTTAAAAAGAAAATTTCACTTATAATACACATTAAATATTTCAGCAATATGATGCACAAGCGCTTCGTCTGTCACCTTACCACCCTGAATTAAACCTAAAAAATATTTGGGGAATTTTGAAAAATGATATTGCTTCACAAAACGCAGGACAGACTTGCGACAGGAATAATGATGGTGATAAATCAAATTGATGGAAAAGTGTGGTCTAACAATTATTATAGACAAGTCAAAGAAATTGAAGAAAATTACTACAGACACTATGATATGGAAACAGAATTCACAATTGATTTGGGTGAGAGAAGCGAATCAGAATATTCATTTGTCATGATTCAGAATAAAAACATATCAATAAATATATGCAATGAATTATTTTATTCGTTTAATAACATACGGATAAATGAATAATATTATAATTGGTTTCCAGTTTATTTCTGATTTCAATTAATCCTCAAGTAATTTAACGTAAAATACGTTAAAAGCATACTTCGTGTACACTCTTTTGGTGAATAATTATTACATCACACTTAGTAGATAGTAAATAAAACCATATAATTCATTTTCGTAACGAGCTGGCTTGAGAGCAGATCGGTTGTTTGGATCCAGCAGCAGTTATTATAAAATACGACATCATGGTAGGAACTAATTCGGAAAATAATCTATATCTGAGGGTGTATTGATCGTATAAGAACTGAAATCTTCATTTTAAAAAACATATATGTACCATCGCAATAGTTTTAAAAGTCTAAAATAGTTGTAAGATACAATTATGTGAACATGTATCATTGAAGTCTGTACCAATACGCCAGAGCGATAAAAACACGTCCCAATATGTGGGCAGTCGAACCACCACTTTCAAACAAATTTAAACTACATCTGGACAAAGTCACGAATAGATAGGTCGACGCGCACAGATAAATGAATATTGCTATACTCGAGAAACAACACAAAAAGGTTTTGTTGTACTTTACGGATAGCACTTGTCTCACCGCAAAGTCGCCCTCGTAGGTGAGTGGATAGTGGCATCAGACTCACGAGCCGAGAGTTACAGGTTCGAGGCCCGTGCTAGTCGCAAATTTTACAAATGGATATTTATTTGTATTGTGGCCAGCACGCGAACCCGAAACTGTTGGGCTAATAATTAACAACTATTACTCGTAAAAAATGCTATGAAGGTCCCATATGCTCCATCTAGGAGCGTATATGAAATTTAAAAAAAACTAGTCTTACCGTAACACTAATTAACCTCTTTATAAATATTCCTCCAATTATAGATATTCCAATATATTGAAGACCTAATACGAGAAATCGTAATCAAATTATGGATCAGATGATAAATCAATATATGTATAAGAGTATGTTTACTGAGCTACCGAATGTTTGCCTCGAAAAGTTTTTATTATTCTTAATATAAATGTCTGTGATCATAGTGTATGAATATCATTCAATATTGACATATACCACTGAATAAGTTTGAACAGTTCATTGTAATCAAATAATGAGTTATATCGTCCACATCTTTTTATCACTAACATAATATTTATTAACTTTAATGTAAATTCAGATGTTGGTTATTATCTGTAATACTAAATTGTATCAATGAACGCGTATTTACCCGAGAAGGTCATTCGGTGATTTTGATAAAAAAAAATATAATTCCATGACTGGAAAATTTCATTATCTCTAAACAATCGAGTGGGGTCAAATTATTACGTAACTGGCATGTATAAAAACTGAACCAAATAAAAGAGAACAGTCTTTACGCTAAAGCGTTAACGCCACACATCAGTGGCGTACCTACCATATAGCAAAATCATGCAAAGCAGGGGGGCCCAATCCGCTAGATAAATCTACGTATTTTTCTTTTAACTATACACTGCGAAATGGAGCCTATGAATCTTCACAATGGGCGAAGATTGCTTTGACAGATTTTTACGAGTAATAATTGTCAGATATTAACCCAACCGATTTCGCTCATGTCCTGATTTGAAATGCACGTGAAAAAACTTTTGCCAGCTATGGATTTAAGTCTGCGACCCTCATATAAAGTATGAAAGCGCTTTTTAAAATGTAAAATGTGTATCGTTTGGTTACTACATTTTTGGGAGCCTCTTGCTTTTTTTTATTCAAATGCCTTTCCGTAGTTTTTGTACAATGAGCCAAAATTTATAGCTAAGTCACTGCTACACAAGTGTAAATAAAAATAATATATCGAATATAATGTGAAAGTATTTTAAAACTCTTCAGAAGTGTTACATTTTAATAAAATATAGTTGTATGAATGTAAAGACGTTAATAATCTATTTTTAACCTGTAAGCCGCCAAAGTCGCACCGATATATCCCCTGTGTACACACCGCTGTGAATTACGATTTTACATTATAAATAATTTCTTTTCTAATCAAATATTATTGATCTGACGTCCATAAAAAAGTATAGTGCTTAAATTAAGTGTTCATTGTTAAACATTAGAGTTATTTAAACAATAATATAAACATAAAAATAGCATAAATACAAAGATGTTTTCACGTGAATAAAAATTACGCGTCGATTGTGTGATACAACCAATATATAGTATTTTAACTGCATTGTGTATACTGTAAATCATTTTTCATTAATTCTAAAATTATATTATACATCCGTTTTGACATCACCGTCGACGAAAACATAAACATTCTTTCGATGATATTTATGGGGAAATACAATGAGTCAAGTTTTGTGGTTTTTGATATCTGTAAATAATGTCACATTTTTGTATTTAGAATTTTACAGCGTACGAGGATAATCATCGCATAATTTTTGTAGCTGTCAAGAGGTTAAAAGTATTTTTCGACAATATTTGGAGTGAAAACTATCCTCATCCATTTTTGCCGAAAAGACATATGGCTTAAATTTATTATTTCAATGAATTGGCTAAAAGAATGTGATGCATAACATAACCTGTCCAGAGTTCCCCATGACTAACGGCGTAAAGATCATCAAACATGTTAATAGCTTTAAACACGTAGAGGTACGAGTACACATCACGGGAGATGGCACTTCGCAAATAGAGCTCACTATCTAACTACAACCGAAGAAACCTTCAACTGCATAAGAAATGTCGAGGACCCACAGTGGTACTTGGTTAAAACCAAATGCCGCCTATTCAACGTTTACATACTAACAATGCTGCTCTATGGAAGTGACTCGTGGCATCTTAAGTCTCAAAATAATTGAGCTTTGAAAGCAAATTCCTGCGGCTAATTCTGATGGCTTGATGATACGACTACACGCGAAATGAGGTGATAAGACAACGGACCATGTAGCCTTTCATCATATTCAAATTGACGATGAGACATTGAACTTGGCGTGGTTACGTGCTGAGAATGCCTGAATCGGATCTCAACCGGGCATGCCATTTTTTCAATTCAACCGGGTTCCGTCGTCCTGGGAGGTCGCTGAATACTATCCACGGGATGTATTTGTCCGAAATTACGGGATGCCGGCATGACACGGCAGGAAGCAAGGAAGCAGCATGTGCTACAGTTGAGGGGCGTGATATGGTTCGAAAAGAAAGAAAGCAGAAAGAAAAAATTGGCTATATACCAACGATGAAAAATAGAAAAAATAATTAATTGTATATACAAGTTTTATTGCAATATTTGATGAAAAGCAGTCGATAGGATAAATTAAAAATGCTTCATGTGTAAATTAGAAAATAATATATTCTATGTGGCATAATTCACAGTTTTATAAATTAGTTTGAAAAACTTTCTTAGAAGACGATCATAGCCAATCTCGTTTTATAATTATTTTTATTTTCACAATAACGTTTCACAATATCACATTTTGCAACAAAGGATACGTGGGTATAGTTATTTTCTTAATTACTTTTGAGAAAAATATTGTTACAAACATTCAGGACTGAAACTTTACGACAAAATTTAAAAAACACGTATTTTAAGTAGGTACATAAGTAAGTACCGAGGATTCACAGAGGCGCATTATCTTTCGGGCGCAAGGGATAGTTCCACATAGCTACCTACAAAATACCCTCATACAATCCACGAGGGGTCAGTTAGATAGGAAACCTTAAATCCCAGGACACTCGATATTGTATAACTAACTTACCAATGCCTATGAGGCCCTTGCGTAAATGCTATATGCGGGCCCAAAATTTGCACCTACGCCAATAAGTTCTAATTCATGTACACTCAAATTCGCCTTAAAGACATGGTGAAAATGCGAACTGTTTAGAATTGCGCATCCTCAATAAAATATCACGTTTTATGTCCAACGAATGATTCAGATCAACAACTCAATATTTACGGATAAGAAATGAAAATTTTAGTATAATGAAATATTTTGTAGAGGTGAATGAAATTTTCATAGATACGAATATAATATGAATTGAACAAAAAGATTCATTTTATCGAAGTAAACATTTCAGTATAACGTATGTAGTAAGCGCATTCGGTCCATCTTGATATGTTTTGTTTTAAAAAATACATATATTATAAAAAAGAAGATAACTTATATACAAATTTTCTTTCACTCGATATAAGGAAGTGTTTTTGCGGTCACGCCTAGTTCACTATAATGAGGTTTAACGTGTAAAAGGATAAGCGAGTCATGAATGTATCATCTACCCAAAGTGAATAATCAGACCACAAAGGATGATAATAATTTGGTGCTGAAGAAGCTCAGTATCACAAAGTAAAAAAATATTTATAATGTATAGAGCTCTTGTTATTTTCGATGGTATTGTAAGATACCTTTGTATTTTGGAACCATTTTCCATATTGAATTCAATCATTTTTGGATTATTGACACTATAATCCAAGTATTTCCCTGGCCAGGGCCAATGTGAGACGAAAAATATTTTTTGGTCGTAGGGGATGACATGTGGCGAGTTTGGGATTTTTGGAGCAAACTAAACTATAAAATAAACGATTGAATTTGTAAAAAATTCTTGAGGAGAAAAACCAACATTTATTACAATTTTCATAATAAAAAACGACCGTTTCATGCTATGGCTGAGACACATCAAAATCACGTAGAGCGAGTTTTAATGAAATTTCAAATACGTTTTATTACTTGAAGCGCCTCTTTCAAAAAAGCGATATAAGCACATTTTGTCGAAATAGAGAAAAATACGTTCGCGCGTACGCACAATTTTACACTATGTGTGAAAATTTTATGTTCCGAAATTCAATATAAACTTATGAAAAAATTAAATGTTCATGTATTGGAATATTTCAAATCTGGTTGATTCCACGTACATTTAAATATTTATTTTATTTTAAAGTTAATCAGCTAATAAACGCAGTTATTTTGCTCTAATTTAAACATAGAATAGAACGAAAATAAAGAATCTTAACATAAAACTAAATTTGACCTTGAAACATAAAAACATTCTTTGTAGAAAATATCGAAATGTGCTTATATCGCTCTTTGTAACTGGGCGCTTCATTTATAAAATTTGATTGTGTTTTATCATCATTTACCCCAAGCTATGGAGTCTATAGAAATAAAGCGCATATTAATGCTCACACTGCACAGTAATTTGGATCATACATTTTGTTGATTTTACATAAAATATTTAAAAATGCAATCATCATTTTCGCCATAGACAGTGTTAAAATAATTAATGGCGTATTTATTTATCTATATAAAATAGATAATACGAAAAAATATAAATATTTTCATATGCATTATAATTAAAACGTTAACTATTAACATTGTAAAACAGGGCGCCTGAATTACTGATCACGATCCTGTTCAACTTTGATTGATTTGATAATAATTATTGTAATTGAATTAATGTACATAATGATCGTATACATGGCTCCATAAGAACCGACGCAATACTGAAAATCCTACTAAATTAAAGTATAATCAATTATTCCTTCGCGGAAAGGTTAGTACAAAGAGATTTATGATAATCAGTATTTCAGATATTTGGAATACAGTACTAATAAATATTAAATTATAAATTAAGGAAAAAATATCGTATCACTCACACGTTTGATATTAATCCGTTTTATAGGTTTTTTTCACTTTTAAATGTCACACAAAACACGTTATTGATAAGCTGTATAAACAGTAGACAAGATTCACGTTTAAAATCACAGGTAAATATTTATGATCGAGATTACTCAAACAGCTGACTTGAAATAGCGAATATTGTTTTTTTTATTTTTGCAAAATCTCTATTTAATTACGATTTAGTATGAACAGACTTCTTTGTTTTGTTATAAACAACGCGGTAGATACTTTCATTGATACCTGCCCGTGAGCACTACAAGATTTTTTTAAGTGGTCAACTTCAAAAGTGTGTCAAACCGATCACCGACAGACAAAAAAAAACAATTCGCGAAACTTATTTGGAAGTCGCTTTTTAGGAATATTATTATTATTTAACATTGAATAAAACTATAATTCGTTCATGCAATGATTGAAAAAAAACTCTGCAGTATAAATTTAGCCAATGTTTACGTTTTGAGTCAGTACTATCCTATTTTCTAAGCACTTTCAATTTCTTAGGTAATCATCACAAATTCAAAACATAATCCCTCCGAGACAGCCCGCGGTGTTTTCAAATTTAACAACGCAAAATATAATTTGCACTACGTTACTTCAATGCGGGAGATAAAAGATAAACTCACTGTTTACATTAGAAAAACAAATCTCGACAGCGGAAACTTTTAGGTTAGGATACAAAGAACTCAAAGTTATACCCGCAAAGCAAAGTGTCAAACTAAAATACCAGAAAGAGAAGAAAAGAAAAATTACTAAGATGAACACCTCACTACCGCCACGCGCGAGAATCTTGGTAACTTTGTGATCTTTGACATTTGATTTTATAATAGTTGAGCTGTTCATCCACAGGTGGCTAAAATTTACAACTATAAATATAAATATCACAAAATTAATATACAAATAAAATGCTATAGTATCTACGTTCTATGGCAATATATTTTATTTTCACATGGATTTACATTTTGCATTATTGCATGAGGTTGTTTATATTCATTGAATGATTTAATTTTTTTTAATGTGCGAATTTACAAAATGGATTATGTTCCCCAAAAATAAAAACCGTTCTTGTAGTATTTTTTACTCTAAATGACCCATTAGTGTTAATGTTCAGCCGATTTCGCATTTTTTCATGTACAAAAATTTTAATTTATTTATGTACATATATCTACATATTATTCAAATTCAGTTATGACTCCTGGATCATCATCATACGATGTTAATGCGGTGTTACAATGCGTCCGTTTAACTGTCCAGAGAGTGGACTCGCATATGCGTCCGCTCAAAATTCGCTATGAAGAAGTATAGACGAATATGTACGGCAAGCACTAAGCAATAAAATAGTCGTATATATTATTTATGCATTAAATAAACATTATACAACAATAGTATTGCATGCATTTAATAAAATTCAATATTTAAAGCTAAATTGATGAAAAAAAAATCACTCAATTGTGCAACCGTGATGAAAAAGCTCACTCCTGGAGAGGTTAACTGACGATAACTGAAGTCCATATTGAGGTAGCGCTTACAATTACGAATACCTGAAAATTTATGCCGGGGGTAATTGTCTGATTAGAGATTTGATTTTAAGGAAAATGCAGTACCATTAAGTGTCGATGATTTCAAAGAAAATAATACATGTACAATATTATTACATTTGACCAGTAACGTAAGTACCTCATAAAGAACTAATCCAGATCATGTGGGCCCTGCTAAACAAGATGCCCTAAATATTTTTAATCTCCTTACAACATTATATTATTACAAACTCATCATTATATAGTGGAGGGGGGCATGCATGAATATTGAAATATCTGAATATCCATCCAATTCTTCCATGAAATGAAAATGTGCTCCATTTTTAATACACTGCCTAAGCCAGTGACGGTGAACCTTTTTGAGAAGTGGGTTAAACTTTATTCATTATTTTTTGTAAATACTAGCTCATGGGTCACTAAATTTGTGGCATCATTTGGGAAGGGCATGGATTTGGTCAAAAGACTAAAAGACATATACAAGTAAATGATACGGGAAAATCATTTAGCCAACGTCCGCTTGGGAATATTTTTTTAAAAAATTCAACTTAGATTCAATTCAATTAGAAATTTATACTTTTTTATTTTATTATTATTGATTGTATGTAAAATATTATATATATAATTAATATATACCTACATGGTGTATACTTCTAAAAATTCGCTTTCTAAGCAACCGTGCTTCGTTATGAGTAATTCTGAAAATTGTCTTATATATTTTCGG
>JAPMAG010001215.1:0-12867 GCA_036584685.1 Rhyacophila sp. Rhy_31_5 | reverse complement strand
TAAAATTTGTTCTGTGAAGGTTACTCCCTTTTACCTAAACACGGTCGATATTAAAAGATGTTTTATCAAATAAAGTAGAATAAACCGTATTTATAAATAGCTCCCTACATTAACAAAAGTATTTTTTTATTATTATTATATTCACTTTCTTGATAGTATTAATGAAAAGCAGAATGTGGTATATAAATAGAAATAACCTGTTCGGAAGTACGGACATGTCCGTGCGTTAGCTAGAAATTCATTTGTAGAAGTTTGAACGCACATGTACGTGAAGACCTATATATCAAAATATATGATATTATATTTATGCTGCCAATATGCATTATAATGCAATATATTTTGATAATACCTGCGATAAAATTGTAATCAAATTTATAAATACAGCTTCACCCTCATTGTGTTTGAGAATTCAAAACAATCTTTTACGAAAATAGTTGTATAATAACTTATAAAACGCAACAAATCCCGTTTATTTATCATCAGCTGATATTTCTAGGCACATATAAGACGTGTATTTTTAAAGTAATTTTTTTCCACTTCAACAAATTTGTGGCAAATGCCAAAAAACCTTTTTGAAGTCTTGATATTACATGTTTATTTGTTATAACTATTTTTAAAGTAAAATACAATTTACAATCGAGATAACAAGGAAATTTGTAATATCAACACTATTTACAGTTTTTGGCATTTGCCACACATTTGTTGAAAAGAAATAAGTTCACTATGGAAATACAACCCTCATATATTGTAGCTAGATGTTAATATTTGATTTAGGAGCATATTTGCATTTAAAAAAACTATCGACGTGTGCTTAAACTTTTGAGGCCTACTGTTGTTTTAGTTGCAACAGTAAATTGTTTTATTTGATGAATTATTAATAAACGTGATTAAATCGTTCATTTAAAATTTTATCACTGATATATGCGTCATTTCTTCTTCTTCACTGTCTTCTGGTGAACTAACGATAACACTCGAACATAATTATCGTTTAAAATACCACAGAATATTTTCAGTTGTCCCATAATCCAGTTTCTAGGAAATATTGTCTTTTACGAGTATATCGAAGTATCACTGTACTATAAAATATATCATAATTTAATTTCAATGTTTTCAGGGAGGTATATACATGTTCCATTTACTAGACACGCATGCTGCGGGGATTTCCCTATTATGTTCTGCTCTCTTTGAGGCTGTTGCAGTTTCATGGTTTTACGGTTCGTAATGCAATACCCTTATGTATTTTCAATTAAAACGCTCCGTATAAGGACATTGCGACAATACTATAGCTATCATAGTAACATAGTTAAAATTAACGATTTTTACTATACTTTTACTTGCACATTGAGATACTTTAATACAGGCTATATTTCGGTATAGCAAATTCTGACAAACCAATTGTTGTTTAAAGTGAATAATTAGTGTATTTAGCACGTATTGATATTCTTATGTTTTCAAATATCCGTAAAATATAAAATGACAGTTTTAATACAATTTCTCTTTTGTTCAATATAATGATACATTTAGTATGACGAAAAAGTTTTACGGTTCCACGAAGTCCGTTATAGCGGGATTCAACTTTTAGTAACCGATACCGAAATTGAAAAAAAAAATATACAATAACAGAAATATTTATGGAAATTATTAACCGATTAGGTGCAAAAAACGAGTTAACTCGCACAACTTAATTATAACGTATTTTGCTAGACAAATTTGAATGTTTTTGGATGATTTTAAATATAAAAATGACTATTATATAAATTATTATTAAAAATAAACTCATGACAAAGAACCATTTAATATACTTTTAATAAAAGTATTAAGGTTATATTTTTGCTTGAAAATTCACATCTTACTAGGTTGTGACATTATGTCTGGCACAGAAAGGTTAATAAAATGAGTATTATTTGCGTTTTCTTTTCTTCGACTCAAATACATAAAAATAAATTTAATATTTCCACTTCTAAGCAGAGTATATAGATTTATTTAATGCAAATATTATTACAATATATTGCATGAGTTGTATTATTAATAGCCCAACCTTTTGATTATATGTATTGTATGCAAACTTTTCAAAACAATGCATTCCCAGAATGAAGATTATAAGTATGAAAAGAATGAGATATTCCTAAAAATCCTAAATCCTCCTTCATATTGAGTTTTCATGCAAATTTCATCAGGGCCCCACGTGCATTAGTATGTATAATATGTGATAATTGTGATCTTGGCGCCCCTAGCAAACTGGGCTCTCATTGCGCATTGCATGACTTCGCTATGTGGTAGCTACGCCACTGATTATGTTTCATCAAGTGTCTTAAGATGAGTCCAGACGCGTGTAATGCACCGAGTAATGCAACCCAAATTATTCGTATAAACGTAGCTACGAGTCTTACATGTAATGGTCGTTGCGATGTTTGCGCTGATCTATCGCCTGTCGATTTTTGACACGAACACAAAGGCAGTCACTGCAATAGGTCAACTTTAACAACAACAGGATTCACGTCGAAATCGTGTACCGTTCAATCGTATACAATTCACGTTACATTACACGCGTCTGGGCTCACCTTTAGAGTAATATGTATATGTAAATATATAATATATTAAATGAAAACAAGCTGTTTGTTGATTGTAGCTAAATTTAACAAGCGGCTCGCGCAAACCCCTTTAGCCGACTCTTGCTAAGACCCATCTATTTATTCACAGGTCTCGATAAATTCTCACAAGATGTCGAAGCGATGCTCGGCTTCAAGCCAGGACTGTACTGGAGAATGTGTTGGAAATTTATCAGTCCAACGTTTATTGTTGTAAGTTTCTTTATTATATTTACTATAAGAAAAAAGATTTATTACTTCTCAATTATTTGATTATATTTTAGTAATAATATGCATGATGATACCGTCTCGTTTTACTCTACTACGGATAATGTTAAAAATAAAAACGAGGAGGGAAAAGGGATCGCGGTTGTGAGGACTAGTGGGTCAATGGTGGAGCCTTTGCCTAAAGCAATGTAATGCAAGAGGCTAGGGTTCAATCAAACAGAATAATTTTACTTGGCACTGACAAATCGCATACTCGCAGAAATAGCGATTCATTTCAACTGAAACTGTTCAAATTAATAGTAAATTAAGAAATGTATATCGATATGAATTGAGCAAGATGAGCAAGATGCATTTAATTAACTTTATTTTGTCTTTTTAACCACATCCGCTTCGAAGCAAAGCATATGGATCTCCACAATATGAAGACTGTTTTGACAGATTTTTTACAAGTAATAATTGTCAGTTATTGTCTCAATGGATTTGGTCCATTTCCTGGTTTCAAATGCACATGAAACAAACCTCTGCATTTTGTGTCAGCTTCGATCTCCTCAGCTAGGACGGCGACATTAACATTGTCCGAATATTATTAAATTTTTATGTAATTTTCGAACGAATTTAAAAAAAATGCTTCTAACATATGAGGCGTGTATTTACAAAGTCAACACTTATTCCACATCAAAAAATGTGTGTTAAATCTCAAAAAAACTGTTTACGGCGTCAATATTATATATTTGTTTGGTTATCTACATTGAAAATTGTATTTTACACTATAAATGGGTATAACAAAAAATGTGTAATATCGACACCGTAAAAAGTTTTTTGGCATTTACCACAATTTTTTGAAGTGGTATAAGTTCACCTTGGAAATACACGCCTCATATATTGTAAGTAAAAAAGTATTTAATTTTCACGGATTGGTACTTTCATAATGACAGGTTAATAATATCTAATTTCTCCAAAAACTAAAACGGACCAACAGTTCTGTCCAAGTCCCCGCAGAAGTAAGATGCTCTCTTCTTCTATCGCTGAGAGAAAGTTTATCAGACAATTAATTATATTTTTGTAACAGTCAATATAAAACACAGTATTACAATAAATAGGTAATAATTTGTATTTTTCTACATGTTTTCTGTCCCATCAACTCTATCAAAAAGCGCGAGAAACATAAATAGATGTAGTGCACACTGTCTCCATATATAGACTAGAGATGCACTGTGACGTCTTCAACCAACCTTCACCAGAAGCGCCATACATGAGATGAATGAGACAGGGGCCCTTGGCCCGGATACCCAAAAGAAAGAAATATCATAAAAAATAAATTAATACATATTTCTACCTGCCTGTTGCTACGACTGGCCATCTCTTTCATTTGTTACCATTTATAAATTTTACTTTACAGGGAGTTGTAGCATTTGCTCTACTGGACTACCAACCTCTTCAATACCAGCAATACACATACCCATGGTGGGCTGAACTTATCGGCTGGAGCATAGCACTCAGTTCGGTCATGATGATTCCAGCCCTGGCGATTTACCGCTTGATCGTTACGAAAGGATCCTTGAGCCAGGTTTGTCTATTTTACATACAGTAACATGGCACTAAACATTCTGTTCACTTACATTCCTAGTCAAAATCTCTCTGCTTAACCCATATCTGTTCTCGAAATATAAACTGTTTTAAGACTAATAACTGTCAGTACTATAACCCACCACTCTCAATATAGGCGGGTTGGTTTTGGCTGTGTATATTGTGAATCCTGGATTTGTATTCAATTAATCAACTTTAAAATATCACTAGATAGATCAAATAATAGTACAGTAAGATATGATTATGCGCAAGTACGAAGAAACACGTTTAAAATGAATATGAAACATTGGATATTTCTCTGCTGTGGTATGGATGTCTGAATAAAGTTCCAGGCAGACATCTCTCCGCTTGCTAACAGGAATTTCATATCCTGGAAGGCTGCTAAATACCGTTTACCAGTACGGCCTAAAAATGCAAGAATACCGGCCAGTAGCAGAAGTGCACGAAGATATCATATGGTCAGTGCTGGATTAACCCTTAAACAAAGTAAGCGCGTGACGGCAATGAAACTATTTTATCTTTAAAAGATGAAGAAAATTACAATGATCCAGCGTTGTGATTTGTTTCTTTGCTGGTCATGTAGTGTATTGGATTGTTTGTCAACTGTCACCACAATTGGCCATTTGACAAGTTTCATATTTTATTATTGTTTTAATATTTTGAATTACAAGTATAAAGGGGAACCAAAATTAGTTATAACTTAAGACACCTAAGGGTCTTAATACGGCTCTGTTTATTGCGTTTTTTTTTCTACAGGCTAAGAGGCGGAAGCAGACGAAGAAGGAGAAAAAGCATGTCTTCTTCTATATATTTGCGAAATTCTTGATTTTAATAACATTGCTTATCGTTTGTATTTTAGTACCTATTTTACCCGTAAGGAGAATTTTAACGACAGCATTTGTTTTTTTTTTCAGCGCGTTGCTCTTAGTATTTCACCAATCGAAGAACACGAAGCAATAAAACGTACCCAAGTCGTCAGCAGATTTACATGGAGGCACTGGCTCTACGTGTAATCAAGGAATAGAGAAGTCGCGAGAGCTTTATTATAAAGGTGTATACCTTTCTGGGCTGTCATTATGCCTAAACGTTGGTAACCTTGGTGGATTGAGAATATAAATTGACAAGTACTTCGGTTCAAAAAATGTACTTCCGCGTTTAACCGCGGATGGCGCTGTCATCACTTTTCTATTCCCTTCCTAAATATCAAGGGTCACTTCTGCCAACCAGCATAATTATATGCATTTAAAAAAATGTTCACCAGCTCTGTTACTACTGCGCTATTGAAAGGTTTTAATCGAGTCATAGTTTTTTGATATCCGACGGTAAATAATGCGTTTCTCAGTATATGTATTGTATACAGCTTTGGCAGTTACTACAACAGTAGTTTCAACTTAAAATTTATTAACGATCACTCAAGAATACTCTTTTTTTTTCAAACGTTTGTACTAACAATATTATTATATAATAATTAAAAGCTGTATTGTTTTTATATAATTATAAAACTGTTAGCAACATAAAAATAATAATTGTTATATTTATCCGGTGTACCGATTTTCATTATTGGTGTTTTAAACACACGAGAATTTTCGAGCTATCGAGGTCAAATTAGTCCAAGCGATACAAGTTTTTCGTTTTTACAATATTTTATTTTCTCTATTTAATACTCGTGTTTTAACAATAATAGTTTTAAAACATAGTATATATTTGATTACCACAGGCAAATATTATTATATGTCACACGTATGTTATTTCGAGTAAATCAATTTTTAAGTTTTACCCCTTGATTTAAAAAAAAAAAAGATTTAAACATATTTATATGTTACAATAATAAAATTATAATTAAGTCTTGTTCACATACTTTCACAGAATATAATTTTCAAAAGCACTATCGATATCGTGTTTTTAATTATATGTGAATTTTTATTAGTTGAAAATGTCGTAGCAGAAAAAATCTTCGTTTTTTTTTAATATATTTTCTGGCAGTAAGTATAAAAAACTGTGTTATTATAACAATAAAGTGAGTTTCTGCCGAAAATTGACCGTACTTAAAATATATATTTTCATATTGTTTTTTTGTAATGTTTACTTTATAACAGTGGAAACAATATGTAATATTGTGTTTTCTATATTATCTGAATAAACATTTCATGAAAACGTTTTTGAAAGATTGTTTTTTAAATGTCAATACTCAGAAAAATACTTTAAAAAGTTATCTAAATGATGGCATTAAAGTTAAATTTATAAAAATAATGATCTTCTAATCATATTTGCTAGTGATATTCATATATATTATAGATTGTAGCTATACTAAAGAACGTATCTATATAATATTATTTTTCTGTAACTGTTGAGAATTTACGTAACAATATAAGATTGTGATTATTTAATAAATAACAGAATTTATATAATAATAAAGTTAGTAACCTGTATAAATCGAAGTCTTCGGTTTACACAACTTAAGAAAAATACAGAATAGCAAATAATAAAGTGTTAGGTGATTTTAAAATATATTGTAAAATAATATAATTAAAATTTTCAGGTTCCAACTATAGTTTCGCTTATATCTTAACTTCAAGTCCTCTATGTGTACTTAAAACACTTGTAGTTGCCAAATAGAAATAAATAATATGTATTATCAAATACTATATATCGATGCTTTAATCATGGTAGTGTCTACAATCTTTTGTGAAAATTAAAACTATACTTAAATATTATATTTTCGTAATTAAATAGTTATAAATAAAATACTTTACTTTGCTGATATTAGATATAATAATAAATATTTTTTAATATTTATATATTATATGATATTTATTTTTGTAGAGCAAAATACTGACATTTTTATGACTTTGAAATACTCGAAAAGCTTTTTCGATCTGTTACTTATTGCGTTTTTGTGGAATTGTTCTTTAAGCGGAATGAAAATATGGAAAAGCTTCATATTGCTATAGCAAAATATAAAACATAAAATAAGCAAATAAACGATGTTACGTTTGAAATGATAACGTATAATTTTGCCGAAAACAAGCTTGAAACAAGAAAAATATTTATAGTTTTAATTTGTTAAAACTCGTATAAGGCAAGCATTTAATTGGTTAAATAATACTATAGCGGCTAAACTTATTTTTAGTGCAACTTGTCGATTGTTTTTTTTTATAATAACAATTGAAATATCAATTCAAATAATCCGTTGATTTTACTATGACATTCGTAAGTTGGTTAACGTGTCAGTGTTTTATTAAGTTAGATTGTTTGACGATTTTAATTTGTTTTATATTATATCACTATAGAGTTTTCAATTTATCGTTTCATCTATAAAATAATGTGTATTACTTTTACTGCTTGAACTGTTTTGGACAATTTAAATTGTAAACATTTTTATCGAAATAATAACACACGTATTTCTTCATTAATTATTTTCATCATGAATTGCCAATAGACAAAATTAAATATTTTTTTTAAATTTAGCTCTGGCAACGCTACAAAAAAACTTTACAATGTTTTGCTTAATAGCTATGTGTTCTTGTGGCAAAATTGCAACCCAAAACCATACACATCAATTAATCAAACAAAAATTAAAATAGACAGTATTGAAAACAGTTCAAAATGTGAATTATTTTTGGTAAAAAATCTAATATCTTTTTTTGTGCAGTAGTTGTATCGTCATATAATTCACATCGTCCATTATTTAGCTGATTTCACAACTCGAATGTACTTTTAACATATGTGTATAGTTTATTTATAAAATTGTTTAAAATGCTAAACATAGAGCCTACCAAAGGTGCATCGCCCAGCGATAACCTTGTGGCCATTGCTTATTACAACTATCGGCATAGTAGCATAAGAAGGTAAGTTATAAACAGTGAACAATCACGTAACTATAAAAAAATCGATATATTTTATTGTTTTTCTGAGAAACGATATCTTTTCACGATAAACGAAAATATTTGTGTAAAATTATATATTATTTTGTCAGAATTAGAATATTATTTAATATTACGTAAATATTTTATAGACACGTGAAGAAGCATTAGGTTGGCAACACTCTTATTTTTAAAAATCAAATAATCAATGCTACAAACATAAACGGTTGAATGTGTATACGTGTTTTAATTTTCGAATATTTCATCTGACAACACAGCTTTTTATGTTATCAAATACATATAATAAAAGTGTATTGAAATATGTAATAAGTTTGTATAATAAATAATCGTATGAGAAGCTGTAGACAATAATTGTAACATAAAAAATGAAACTAATGATAAAAATATGACTATCGGAAATATACTCACCATTGTAAAAAATAATGTTATTCATATAATAATCTCGAATTCTCAAGAATTTTTGCATACCTATGTATCGGAACCATGGTGAAAAGCTTTAAGCTTCAATACTTCATTGCTTCGATGATTCATATATATTATATTCTATTTCAAGCCCGGCAACAAGGGGGGACTACGGGAACAGCTGTACCGCACCCCAAACTTAAGGGAGCGTCATATGTAGTAATAAGATAAGCTAGAAGTGCTGTCGATATTACCACGGGATCCACAAACCATCAGAGTAACGAGGGTCTGAAAATTTTTGTCGCCGGGCAGGTTGCATCTACGTAAATGTTATTGACCGTCGACATTAATTTGGTCTAATTTAAATTATAATTCAATGTACTATGCTTCGTAATATTAAAAATATACTATTTTCTTAGAGTTTTATAGTTCTACAGTGGCGTAGTTGCATTTTCAGTGCTGTGGATCAGGTAAAATTGGTGCGTCCCTTCTTCTTTCTGTTTCTCAGAAGAGAACTGGCAAAATTTGTTCTGAAAATTTTATCTAAAAAAATTTACGTATATAAAATTTATTAAAAGCCTAATTTAATAGCAATTCATTTAGCATTCGAAGCATTTGAAAAATAAAATAATACATTCAAATATAATTTTGAACAATATATTATCTTTTTAGTATGGAGTATCCACTGAAATTTGCTACATATTTTATAAACTATATTTTATGAAAATAAAATTATAATAAATCAAGTCCAAGTCCACACTTTAATATTTAGTTGCATATAACTAAACATATTTGTGTACATATTCATAAAAATAAATAAAAAATCAATGCAATTGATTTTACATTTTTTTTTCTAATTTTACGCCCTCGTGATTTGTGCGCTTGGAGCAGTTCGCTCCAACTGCTGCTCGGTAGATACGCCGTAACAATCTTGTAAAAAATAAGCACATTTGTATTTTACTCTATCTAAATAGAGGACTTTTTGCCCTGGTTGTAGTTTTAAAAAAATATTAATAAAAGTCTTGGACGTATATGAGAATATTACTCTATTATGTTTCTAAATATTTCTAATAATATATATTCTAAATATTTAATGTATTATAATAGTATATAGACCAGATGCCAAATAAAACTCCTTTTGCTATAGTGTTGTATTTTAAAACATTAACGTATTTCTAAAAAAATCTCCATTTTCATTGCTAATAGAGTGCTGCCTCACAAATCGATAATGGAATTTTATCAACCAGATTAGGTGGTATGGTGCGATAGCATCCGTTATGTACCAGTACTTATTCGTTCGAGATGTTTGTACTATTTCCAATTCTATATTTTTCAGAAAGTAAAAAAAATGCATCTAAAAGCAGACTAAGCTAAATGATTTTAAACCCCTTTTCATGTGTTTATTGTATTGTCGATATTATAATGATATTTTTTTACGAAAACACAATTCAAGATTTTAATTTTATAATGTGTTTTGAACAAATGCATAATAGTGCCGCAATTTTAAATATAACTTCAAATCTTAATTCTAACATATTAAATTTTTTCATTCTACCAAAATTAAATGATATTTTTAAAATATCAGTTTTTGACTATACTTTACCATCACATATAATTTACAGTAGGATTTTGGTTTTTCCATAAAATAAAATAAAAAACCGTGTACATATACTAGAGAAATATTGTGCCACAATTTAACAGTTTCGGCCGTAGTGGATTCGTATCAAATTACGAGGCACCACTGAAATATAGCAATTTCGATGTGTTTTTTTTATTCGACTTATAATTTATATGGAGTTTAGTCACACAATCAAACTATTTGTTTAAAAATTAATATACATATTATATATAATCTACGGTATAGAGATATGCAAATATTACTTATCAACAAAGTTTCGCTGGTAATTGGTATCTAATATTATATTCTTATAAGAGAAAAAAACATTTCCCATTTATATATGCAATAATATAATTGTCTATGATGATGTACATTGTACATGGACCTAAGAAAAGGAATGATAGTCCTTCGTTTAATACTACTGATGAAATCGGCGATTTTCTTTAATTGTAAATCGCACTGGTCATACGCCCGTTGTAAAATTTTCGCTACCTAAAAGTTTGTCTTGTTTTTTAAGGATTAGAACATCTGGTTAAAATATGGTAAAGCATGTACAGTTGCATAATATATTTTAATATCGCTATATACTCGTACTTATTGTATTGTCAACGTTAATTGACGGCTTCCCATTGATATTTCTAAAAATGTATTTATTTTTTTCTGAATTTACATTAGATAAGTAAACTATCTTGTTTGCCATAATATGACAGCATATATTTATGAATATATACTATTGAAAATAAAAAAAACTATTGTATTTAAGAATACTGTTCATTAGAAAAAATACGTAAGGTAGATTTAATTAATAAAGAGCTGGACTCTTATATTCTTATTGTTTCTTATAATATTATAGAAATATAGAAAAAGTAGCATGGCATAATGTATTTATAGTTATTTTTTAAAAAATTTGAAAGAGAGAACTTTTCAGTGTGTCAAAATTGTATTTTAAAACGTAGATCTACATGTGAGTGAAAAAAATCTCAAAATATACATTTCGTATTTTTAAAAACATAAATCGTTTTAAGTAACCATTTTGTGGTAAAACTAACCGTCACGTAAGTAACAAACATGGTTATTGATATTTTCGTCAAAACTTGTGGTCTCTGTATGAAGCGAGGTGCTTAAATCAGTGATTCTTAATCGGTGGTCTGTAACCCACTGGAGGGTTTCGAAAAGTTTTTTGGTGAGTTGCGAAAAATGTAGGACAATATTTTATATATTTAAATGTATATGTTTGAACATGATATGTGGATACATAGTATATCATTATTATGTTACTGTAAACAGAGCGAGTTGAAAATGTTATGCACCAACAAAAGATTAAGAAACTTTGGAATATAGTTTTGTTTTTAAAACTGAAGCAAATGTCAAACATCAAATAAAAAAATGTAGAAATTGAATAAAACGAAGTTGTACTCTGTAATAAATGTTAAACATACATACTTGTAATATTATTTTTGTAAATGAAATTATTAGCATACAATTTGTAAGTCATTATGCACTATTGCATATATGATATGTAGATAAAACAGTACTTTTATTTTTAAAGATGTGTTTTATTTAAGTATAGATAGTTATATAGTTAAATGTTTTCTATATCAATGTGACAGAATATGAATCAAAAATACGTGTAGTAGTTTCCAACCCAAGTTTTAAATGTGATTTACGGCAAACATTTTATTATATCCACTTACTAAGAATATCGTTCAATATAGAAGAACCATACGTTATAAACTATAGCTATATAACAGTTTGTTTATAACAATATTTCTTCATTATTTTTAATATTTTACCTAACTAAAAAAATCTTAATACGAAGAGAACTTTATAAATTATGTATTTTAGTTAACACTTCCTTATTTTGAATTTATTTTAAGTAGTGAATTCTGTATTTCGCAGTAAAAAATATATACAACATTACATAATGAGTATGCATACTAAATAGAACATGAAATAACTATACTTTTTCTTTAAAAAGGGAGAAAATACCTGTTCTTTGGATATATATGTAGTAGAGAAAGCCCACATATTTCATTTCAACAAACTATTCGATGTAAGTAAATCGGATATTCAAATTTGAAGAATATCTTCAATACATACAATATAAATGTACTAGTAACAAAGTTTGAGAAACGTTGCTTTGATTGCCACTCGTTCTGCTTGGTTTATTACTGTAGCACCACTCATTAAAATACGAAATAAAAAATATATTTGCTCAAAAATCATTAAGTTTTCTGTGTTAATTATTTAGATTTATTTTTCCGATCACGGACATTTTTCTGAATTTACATTGTAGATTTGTAACTAACATAACATACTCGCTCATTTTAATTTATATTTTTTATGCATTTAGCCACCAAACTTCTGATAACAAAGAATCATAAGGCTTTATAAATGCAAAAGAAGCCACAATACGAGTTCATATCTCTCTACAGCACGGATTCAACCTTTTTCTATTTGCGAACATTCAAGTACGTACATTTTTTAACCATATCGACCGTGTTTAGGTAAAAGGGAGTAACCCTCACAGAACATTTTTTACAGGAGGCACAAAAAACGT
>JAPMAG010001214.1:0-12868 GCA_036584685.1 Rhyacophila sp. Rhy_31_5 | reverse complement strand
ATTTGTGCGGAAATAAAAATATTGCTCAACTTTACTATTTACCCCTACAAGATGATGATTTATTATATTTATATATATTTAATTAATATAAATTAAAACAATACACAAACAATAAATACAAAGAAAATTTTGATGCTCTAAGTCTTAGAATCGTTAATATATCGACCGCGTTTAGGCAAAGGGATTAATTAACCTCCACAGAACAAATTCAACAGGAGAAGGAAAAACGTTTTTAACGATTTTTAGTCAAAATCACATTAACACAAACTTGGTATGCATATTAAATAAATTCGTATTTTATTTTCCTGATCGGATAATTAAAAAAGTTGTTAAAGGAAAATCATTAAAATTTACTACAGTATTAATGTTTTATTCTTTCCACATAAACTTCATAGATTGTGTTTCAAAATCTATAGCTGAATTTCGATAATAATTTGGAATTTTTGGCTTGATTCCTTTTGAGAGAACATCTATGTAGTTGTGTACATTGTGATTCTTAAACAAAAACATTTTTCAAAAAAAACTGAGAGTTAAGCCTTTAAATTAAAAAAGATAAAATTTTTGAAAGAGTATTTTAATTAACTTTTTAAGTGGAGAGAATATACGTTCACCAAATGTACATAAGGTAAAAACACGGTTTAATTTCATTTTTTTGAATGAAATGGTATTTATAATTTAAAGCAGTTAATAAGTTAAAATTAAACAATGACAATAAAACCGCATAAGTAAATATGTTTTTTCATAAGTTCTAAATGATTTGAAAAATTTGTATCATTGATAGTGTAAAATATACAGAATATTTACATTTTATATATTTTTAAGCGTGAAAGTATAATGGGGTATTTTAATGAAGTATTTTTTTCATTTTTTCTAGTTCTACAACATTTTATATTGCATATATAAAATTAATCAACAGGCACGTTTAATTTTTAATAAACAGCTTTTCATACGCCAGCAAGTCTTAAGTAAATAATATTTTAACGTATAATAAAGCTGCTTTGTGAAATAGTAATCAAAGTCAAATGGAAAATAATATCTATGTCATCACGATACAATGACCCGTTCTTCCACGAAAATCAAATTTACGCGTTCATTAATAATGAAAACTTCGTTCATTCGAAACTGTCATATTTATTTCGGCTAACATTTACTGTGAGCATTGTATCGTAGAATAGAGATATTTAAATCACCATTGCAAATGTGTGGGTACTTATTTTTCTTAAACAGACTACGATAATAATCAAACTGATTTTATTTTATTATATTTAAATAAAATAATGGAGCATGTTTGTCTATCCATTAAAATACTTTTATACATTGTATAAAGTTTTGTGGCGTATAATATTGGTGAAAGCGTAAAAAAATATGAATGACTCTCTCAAAGTTTCAATATATTCAGTATGGTTCTCAATTACATACACAATATCAACCGTGTTCAGGTAAAAAGGAGTAACCCTTACAGAACAAATTTTACAGAGGGCACAAAAACGTGTTTTAATGATTTTTACTCAAAGTCACATTAACATAAACTTGGAGTGCATGATGACAAATAAATTGGTGTTTCATTTTTTTGATCTAATAATTTAGAAAGTTATTAAAGAAAACACATTAAAATAGACGTTTAGTGTTTTTTTCCTTCCATACAAACTTTTTAGATCGTTTGTTTTTCAAAATCTAAAGCTAAATTTCGATAATAATTTGGCATTTTTGGCTTTATACCTTTTGACAGACTGTGTATTTAGTTGCGTATATTGTGATTCTTAAATAAAAGGACTTTTCAAAAAACTGAGGGTTACGCCCTTTTACCTAAACAGGGTCGATATAAATTTATATGTCATCTAAGAAACATAATCGTTGATTATTAGCTCAACCGTTTCGGGTTCATGTCCTGGCTACAACACGAATTAATAAACATTTGCAAAAATTTGCGACCAGCACGGATCTCAAACCCATGACCCTCTACTCGTGAGTCGGATGTCTATCCACTCACCCACGAGGGCAAACGTACCCATGCCAAATACACATAGTATTAAAGCAGGACACGAACCCGAAACGGGTGAGCTAATAACTGACAATTATTACTGTCAAAACAATTTTCACATTGTGGAGATCCATATGCTTCATTTTGGAGCGGACATGGTTTAAAGAAGAAAAGTATATTAAGTTTAAAATTATGTATTAAAACAATAATTTTACTTTAATATTTCATTAGTTTGAAAAATCTTCATTAAAAAATCAAAATTTTAATTATTAATTACGTGTTTGTAGTAAAAGTGGGTTAAAAGATGCTTCATATGTGATTTTTACATTTTGTTATTGATATTTCTCAGAATAATATACACCATTTGGTAACAGCGTAACTTCAAAGTAAATTTAAGTGTAACACTGCTTTTTCCATGGCAAGATACTGAAGTTGTTCGATTTCTTTCACGGGCATTTATTTAATTACCATTCAATGTTTACACGGCACCATTGTTTACTGTTTTCATTGTATTTTTAAACGCCAATAAAAAGAAAAATAGACAATTCCTGATTGCCAGTGCCGCCGGAGTAAAATGAAAATACTTTGCCGTGCGTATTCAAAGTCGACCGCCTTAACACACAAATACCTCCGCAGTCCGGCCGCCGGAATTTCGAATAAGCAAAAATTTTAGTCAACCCGAACAGCTGAAGTGTCGCCGCGCTTTTCGTCAGTTTTGATAATATCTGCTCCACATCTGACGGATAACCTAACCCGCTCCGTTTTTCGCGACCTCTACGATATAAAAAAAAATCGTTTAAATCGTCACAATATCGCTTTCAATCTTTGTGATTTCTGCGAGGTCTTCGCTTTTCCCGGTGACTAAATGGGCTATGATTAATAATGTTATATTTATTTTACATTCGTTACACAAAGAAATGACAGTGATACACTCTCGTTGATGTCGCCCGGTCTTTATTATTTTTCTCGGATATGCAGTTAATATTTTGTCGCGCAAGAGATATGTTCTAAAATCTTTAATTTATCATAAACGTTTGTGTATATATATGTTTTATGTGAAGTTCTGCGCAATATATATTTTGGCAAAATGCAATGACCGTATGTTCTTTTACAATACGTACGTATAGCGGATGCATTGAACTCGTTATATATTATTCTGCGCTCGAATTGTTTATGAGTGTTTTTACCAAACGATTGTTCATACTTCCGGTGCAGTTATTTGAACAGCTTTTCCCTGTTATTTGTGTTTAAATATACTTGAAGAAATATTAAGGACTCTGTATTTAAATGTGCAAATAAGTGAATCGCAAAACATCTGAACATCTGAAATTTGAATATTTAAATTTTGTTTTGACAGTTACGATTCAAGAGAACCATTAAATTTCCAGTGTTTTACAATTAATACAACTCTATTAATATAATTAACGAAATCACTCTATTTAAAAATCAACATGAAACGATTTATTTAAATTAAATAAAACTTTTATTTTGTTCATGTTTACAAGTGATTAACAGTGATTTTTAAAACTGTCAATGATTATTTTTACTGACAGTATTTTATTATATATTTGCTATTTAAATAGCACGGTCTAAATAATTTATTGAACAAAATTAATTACATAAATTTATTTGAATAATTTGTGGGAAATCGCTGTAAAATGTCGCGACGTGGTGATAAAACAGTTTACATTGATACCGCCCTCGAAGAAGAGGAGGGTAGCAACGACGCGTCGACAGAGCTTCAGCTACCGGACGCTATGCGGCGCGCACTCGACAAAATTAAAATCGACGAGAAAACCGGAGAAGTTCAGCAATCCGCCGCTATGTCGCGCAGGGTAGCAAGGAGAAGGCGCGGATGGACTGTGGTGGTTGGTCCTGAAGTTCGGTACATAGAATTTTTTTTTCGATTTAATTTGACTTTTTCACTCAGTTTTCGATTAGAGTCAAATGAATATTGATACTTCACAGCATTATTTGATTTTATGACTTATATTATTAGTTGATTGAGCAAAAAAAGCAAAAAAGAGATAGAACAAATGTTACTAACATTTCGTCATAATTGAGAATTAATAAATCACAAAACAATGTGAATTGATTTTTCACGTTGATTTATAAAATTACTAAATATTCATGTAAGCTTAAATATGAAATCTGGTCCTACTTATATTTATAAGACGGATGATTAGTGCTGAGTAGTCTAATTCTGGATCTGGGTGTATGTGTTTATTCTCACAATTACTGACGATTTTAATGCGGTCAAGGCTGCGCGGGTTGTTAATACACAACATGTACATACGTAAACAGAACTAAGTTTTTCTCGTCTTTCTCATTCACGTATTTTGAAAACATTGCGACATTACTAGCATAATGTACGAGTACATATTTCAATAAAATTACAACAACAGAGTTTTTCATACTTATATTTTACAAAATATATTTAGAAGCATAACCGGTATCGTCTTTTACAATATTTTTAATTTATCACGTACAGCATAAACGCTCTTGATTTTTGAAAATATTTTGCAGAAAAGTATGTAAAACTGTATTTTTATCTCAATAAACACTTTATTTAAACATATCATCAAGAGATAATAAATAAAAGTCTACAATTAAAATCATTAATTAGAATCAAATCGACAAGCTAAAAACTATCCCAATGTCCACATAAATAAATATATTGTATAAAATATCTGAAATTATTTATGTTAAAATGAACCACAATTTGAATTTGTATCTACATTTTATTTGGCAATGTTTGTTAGTATAATAATTTTAAATTTATTTTAAACAACTTTTTAATACAGTACACAGATGTCTCAAGCGAATCATATTTCTCTCTCTTGTATTTTAAAGTGAATATACCATGTCGATCGTGTTTAGAAAAGGGAGTAACCCTCAAAGAATAAATTTTACAGGATGCACAAAAAACGTGTCTTAATAATTTTTACTCAAATTCACATTAACATAACTTGAGGTGAATAAAAATCATTAAAACACGTTTTTATTGCCTTCTGTAAAATTTCTTCTGTGAGGAATTACTCCCTTTAACGTAAACACGGTCGATATGGTATTACATGGAGGGGGGAGTAAATAGCCTAAGAAAAAACATTACGTGGATTATGGACGAACATAAGGTAATATTTTTGACTATGCGTCGGTGTTTTATATTAGTGAATGTGTAATACCATTAATATATCTCTACTATTTTACGTTTATAGTAAAAATGAGTCCTCTGATAAAATACACTAATACAAAGTTTTTCTATACACTCGAATAACTTATATAAAGTTTTATTACAAGGATCATCGATCTGGTATTACAAGTAAATTCTGTGTACTGCATTTTTGCTCTACTGAATGCATTTATTCTATGGTTTAATGCTTTGTTTAATAAGTAAAAGCAACTGTGAGTTATAATACATATTTAATTAAAAATAATAATATTATTTGATTTTAATATATGTTAATATGTTTAAAACTACAATATAAACCTAAATAAAAACTAAATCTAATGATACGTCATCGTACATCAAGCATTTTTAAAATTTAATATACGCTTTGAGATGGAGCATATGGGATCTTCATAGCATGAAGATATTCTTTTTCTATTAACGTTATTTATTTCGAGAAATAGTTGTAAATTATTAACTCAACCGTTTCGGGTTCATATCCTGGCCACAATACAAATGAATAAATATTTGTAAAATTTGCAACAAACACGGGCCTCGAACCCATGACGCTCGGCTTGTTATTTGGATGCTACTGTCCACTCACCTTCGAGGAGGACTTTTTAATAATTTGTTTTGTTTACTATGAATCTTCATTTAATATATATTAATTTGAAATAATAGTCTCATACTACATTTTCATCTGATTTCAGTAAAAAAGTGCTTATAAATGTATATATATGTAATATTGTAAAAATGGTTATAATCTGTTATAAATATCTTTTAAAGAAAACGGTAAAAAAAATATTTTAATTTTTATTTGTAATATGATTATTTATAATATGGTTTGTAAATTGGTGCTACAATCTATTCAGATCAATGGCCAACTTTTCAATCTCCTTTAGAGCCTCTCTGTCTTTAGCTTTCTCTTCAATCATTCATACTCAACATCTTTAATTATGTTATCAGGCCGTTTCATTTTGAGACGACCGGCGAGTCGAGTACCTACTAGAGTTCCTTCAAAAAATTTTTGAAACTTTTGGATTCATCGCATTTTACAATATAAACTGCCTATCTCAGTTTCCTTACCTTCAAGACATTCACTATGTTGGAGATAAATTGCTCGCGGAGCTCAGCATTAGTACAGATGCAAAATTCTTAGTTTTCTTTAATTTACTCAAGTACTCGTATTCTTCGTAGTATTTTATTTTCGAATACTTAGATGACCTTTTCTTAATTTTCCGTTATTCTCAAAGTTTCACATCCATGTATAACTTGAGGTTTTAATTTCTATATACGCTCCAAAATGGAGCATATGTGATCTTTGTATCTTGAAGATTCTCGTAACATTTTTTTTAAGAGTAATAGTTTTTAATTATTAGCTCAACTGTTTCGGATTCGTGTCTTGGCTACAATTTAAATGAATAAACATTTGAAAATGTTTGCGTACAGCACGGTTCTTGAACTCATGACTCCTGCTTGCTAGGCGTGAGCTATCCACTAAAATAGGTTTTACGGCCATATTATAAACCCGGAATTTGGTTGGTACATAGTTAATATATTATTCATTTTATACAAATATTTTATAAACTTCATAAACGCTTAGTTATTTTCAAGAATATTTTAGAAGAAAAAGGTTTTTGCTATATAGGTGATTTTGTTTAAGAATCGTTCATTTAATTAATTATAATTTACTAATTTATGTTAATTTTAAAGAGTGTTAATGATTAATCTATTTTTTTTATTGACATCATTACAATTAATACGGCTACACATTTTTTATGCCAAGGATGATGCCGAAATAACAATTTTGTCAATCAATGAGTAATTTTGTAAGTGACCATCTATTTGCCCCATTAAAATTTGTGTCAAGTTTCCGTTTTCACCCATTTCTTCAAACTATACGTATATACACTTGATATTCTGTCATTCATTCTTGATGGATTGTCATTTAGTTGACGTTTGCTCCGAAAACACTTTATTTTCTCTATTTGATCATCATTGGTAGACATAAAACGGTTTTTTATGTACTATTTTTCCAAAGCATAATATTTTCATGGACGAAAAGATTTGTTTGGTTTGGGTCATTTTTTATCTGTTCATTGTCAACATTTTTCATAGAAAAAAGTTGTTTAGATATACAACGAAATCTATGATTTATATATTAAACGTATGCTGTTTTTTTTCATTATAATATAAACATTAAAAGTTTAAAAATACCGAGAATACTACTAAATCAGTGATACATATTACTAATGAACAAATAGATTGACTCAACAATGAATTTTAATTTGATTGGTATCAGCTAATTTTGACACATTTAAATAATACGTAAACGAGACCAAATATACGAAAATAATGAACTTGTATGTAATACATACTAATTTATATTGAAAAAACTTTATAGAACCATTAAAAATACTGTACTTCTTTAAACAAAAAAAAATGTTATATCAAATATTTACAACATTTAAAAGGTTTCTCTCATATTATACGAGTAATGAAAAACCTACATACAGCCAATAAGTGCTGAATTTTTACTAAAATACTTTCGTTTTACTGAAATGTTTAAATTGTTAAAATTATATATTGCGTCGTTCAAATTGTATTTACGTTTCACCTCGTTGAAAACACTACTTATAAATATACTCGTACTGTTTTACAAAAATGTTTGTCACTTTACAATTTATAAAAATGTTATTTGACATGAACAATTCTTTGTTTATATCTGTCATTAAAAACTAAAATGGCAGAGTATATTTATTTATCTAGTCTAACTTTATACATATACATTAAAGTCGTGATGTATCCGAATATATATTTCTTTTAGCCGTATCTGGTTCAAAACGAAGCATCTGCATCTTAACAGTGTAAAGATTATTTTGTTAGTTTTTTTACGACAAATAATTGTTAGTCATTAGCTCAACCAATCTGGTCCATATCCTAGTTTCAAAGGCACATGAAAAAACCTGTCCAATATTTATCAGCTACGGTACTTGAACCTTAGATCCTTGGTTTGTGAGTCGAATACCTACCCACTCCCTTATAAGGGGGGTCATTTATATATGTGCTCAATCATTTATGTCTGTGGTTTGGATACGTTCTACACGCTTTGCATTCGCACTTTAGATGGAACTTATAAATATGAATGCGTGTAAATTTGAAACGATCTTACATTACGTTTCAGCACCCATATCATATTGAATTTAATAAAAAACTACAGCGTCAGTTGTCAAACATTTTTCGCAGAATTTAGAGAACAAAGCAATGGGGTATATATTATATTAAGACATCATTTTTATCAGCCATCCGATATACATAAAATTTTCCACTGCAGATGAAAAGCTGCAAAATGATTTTAAAGGATTATTTCCTACAATATCGTAGCGTGAGTCATGCAAAAATAAACCAAGCGCGTGTTATATTTAATAAAGCGCATCATCACTGCCTACGTATAAAAGAAATTTCACAACTAGAGAGAGAAGTTTATTGAAATATGTTCTAATGATATTTTTTTTAAAACAAAATTATTTTCGGATCAGACTTAAAAAGCAGCATCTAAAAAGTTTTTTTAGTTATTGTTATTCGATATTATAAATAAACTCATGGGATATACGTAGAGAACTTGTTTTAATATGAAGTGTCTATGTGCTGTTAAAACAAATCTAGAAATATTGCATCAATCAATTTATTAGAATTGAAAATATATAATACATAACAAGCATCGTAAATGAAATTCGATGAGTGTGAAAGGGAAATCCTAACATGAAATAATATTTTGATCACTCTGAAATATATTTTTAACACAATATAAAAATCGCTTCGTAAGTTAAAAAATCAGATTTCAAAATCCTAATAAAATTTACTCAGTGTGATATTGATGCCCATTTTTTTTTACTAAATGAACCACATCCTTTTGTTCTGTCCACATCTATTTAAAAAAATATAAATAAAGTTACCGTTTGTCGTATATTATACCCTTAAGTAAAAAGAAGATGCAATTTTAAACAAAAAAGGTCATTTATTAAATATAATAGACAGAATTTTAATCTATCGGCAGTCAAATATTTTTTTTACAAAGAATAGATTTTTTAACTTTACAATATTCGTATCCGCACAGTCTAATGAACGATTCTCTCTATTTCTCTCAGTTCTGTGTGATCATGTCGGTCATTTTTATTGATAAATCTGTAGTTATGTAATCTATATAGAAGTATTTTGTAGAGTTTTAAAAAAGCTCTATGATAGGAAGCTTTTATAAATTAAAGTTTGCTTTATATGCGTCGTTGTCATTCAATTTTTTGATTGCGCTGTTCAAATGTTCCGTTAAGAAGTTTTTTCACAATTTTTCACAATTTTTTTAACACCTTCAGAACGTATTTGTTGATGTTATAATCGATATTCGTCATAATAAATAAACTTAAACTCTAGTGCATTACCTTTCTTTTGATAATTATATAAATAGTAAATAGTATCAGGTAGTTTTTTATGAAACAAAAATATATGTGACTTACAGTATTTGTTAAAAATTTCTCTCAATATGAATTCAAAAAAATACACAATGCAACTGTTTATTTTGATTCCTTGAACCATCATAAAATATCAGATACATTTCCCAGCGTTAAAGAAACTTAATAAAATAGAAATATTTTATAAAATCAAATATAACAACCACCTATATAGTTAATGAGGAAGTGTAAAATGGTGCATAAATAAGCTAAAAATCGAATAAAATAATAAAGTAATTTAGTGTATGTTATCAACTTTGTACACCACACCTCTCGATTGTCAATTATTAACGCAACCGTTTCAAGTTTGTGTCCTGGCTACAATAAAAATGAATAAACATTTGAAAAATTTTGCAACCATCATAGACCTCGAAAATTAGCTCAACCGTTTCGGGTTTGTGTCCTGGCGATAATACAAATGAATAAATATTTGAAAAATTTTGCAACCATCACGGACCTCGAACCCGTGACCCTCGCTTTGTGTGTCGGATGCGCTATCCATTCTCATAAGATGGCAATATATACGAAGCGTCAATTGAAATTGGACATATATTTTAATATGTACATCGTTCGTCATTGACGTGTGATGATATAACGCTTATGAATACATGCATCGATATAAATATTCAATACATTTCCCTCACTTTTATATAATAATCTTATTTTATGAATACTTAATTAATGTACAATATATATTACTCGTAGTATTTTAGTTACATTTTTAGTCGTAAAAGAAGCGTTGCTGATATTTATATTTTAATATTAAAGAAGTTATAATTTATTTTGTAAAAATAAATTCTTCTTATGACATAAATTAGGTATAAAATGTTTTCGCTTTGAAATTCTAAGCGTCACCAATTGCCGTGTTCTAGATTTTTCGAAGACATCGGGATTTCTTTGACTACGCTGAATTTCACTTAAGGAGTGAAAATATTTACATATACGCATTCTCATGTGAGTTGATCGCTGACGCGCTGATTAAACATTTTTGACGAATATAAAAATAACTTAAATTCATCACCACGCTATTGACATTGTAAATATATGCGTATTTTAATTTAATTAAGAGAGATTTGTTTATTTATTATTACATTTGAAACAAATCGACCATTACTGGTTATATTACAGTAGTAACTATCTTGACTATATTCTAATTCAAATAGAATAATTAATTATCAACCTTCCGTTCTTACCTGCTACATCTTCAGACCGCACCAGATAGCTATACCGCGCAACTTCTATTTACCTTAATTCAAGTAAAGGAGTTTCTATTGTTACGTCTACCTAAAATAGACAAAGCTTTGTTTGTTGTACACATAGTCAGTTTGACTTGGAGTTGACCTGGTAAATTGTGGTCAAATTGTTAAGGCCAAATTTTATAGAAAAAGTCTTAACTTGACTTAAATATGACTTCATATAAAGAGTACAAACATATTTTTCTATCAAATTTACGTAATTGATACTCTATAATAATATGAAGACATTTAAAATAATTTGAACACTCAAATAAGGTCTCGAAAGGTTCTTCCTGAGATACTCCTCTCCTTTTATTACATGATGCTTAAATTTGTTACGGTTTAAAGAGCGTGAAAACGTTACAAGTATACTAGTAGATTAAGTTAGCCATCGACAGTCTATAATTCGTGTACTATGGTTTTTGTGGAACGGATAAATGACTTGGTTTCATGTGAGAGATATTTTATAAGTACTATACATATAGTTGGGAATAGGGAAGCTTCACTATGTCAATTGAAAAATAGTGTGTTGCTGTTCTCTGGGATAATCAACAACAAAAATTATATTTTAAATTCAAGGTATTCCGAACATAACATGATAAAAAATATATTTCTACAAAAGTAATTTGTTTATAAAAACAAATTAAATAATACAAACAGCAGTAAATAAACAAACAAGTGGAGAAAATCAATTTTAAAGTTAAAATAAATTCAAAATCAATCAAAAAAAAAATGAGACAGCAAGTTTAAATATAAAGAAATCTACCGGACAAGTTTAATACATTCCTAATTATCTTAAGAATTTAAAACATGAATTTCAGTTAAACTCATCTTCACTCGGGTAGAAGATATTGACAAGCGAGATAATTTTGTTGATTATAATAATTGCCCTCCATATTGGCATATATAAAAATTCAAACTGAGTACTTCATATCATTTTTGGTATCGTGATATTTTATTTATATCCTGCCTTCTTTAAAACATTTATCTATCATAACTTAATAATTAAATATCACCACCAACTGAAGTTCACCAATTTCATTCAAATATAAGAGACTTATTTGATTGTCCATCTTGCGTTTTACTTTAAATACCTTTTATTTTATCAAATAATAGTTTTTTTTTCTTTTCATATCTCATTCTTTGTGTTGAAAAGTATAGTATTGGACCCGCTGAGAAAATTATTGTGCCCACTATGAAACGCGAGGCAGGTGGAGTCAACAAGCGGTGATTAAGGCAGCCGACAGCGCAGACCGCGAGGAATGTTTGACAGAGAGCCAAAAAACTGGTCATCTCGTCAGAGTGGGGAATTTATTTTGGCTCACTGTACGGTAGCTTCATGGACAATTCTTGAACTGTCGTATTCTGTTTCCGCTTTTAAATTTTTGACACTTGAAACATGAGCAATAATTTACATGATAACGCATATCATCAAGCAAACATCCACGTTTTCATATCACACTACGAAAAGTAGAGCCTCACTACTTTGCAATAAAATCAATTTTGATATTTGTAGTTTATCACGCTTTCATTGTCATTTTTATGATAATTAAAATATCAAAACACAGTAATAAAATAATTTTTGGAATTTTAAATTATTCTGAAAACCAATAGCAATATAATATATTTGGATAAAGTATATAAATATAATATATGTATTAATTTTTATGCCTAGAATATTATTTATAATAAATATAAATGTTAGCTTTTTTTAAATATCAGATAATATTTCGATCAATATTATTATACCAAGACAGAACATATTGGATATAGCAATCACATATTAATGGTCTAATGTTAACTAACATCCCGTAAGTGACTATTTACAAATGTTACAGAAAGCTAAAAAAACTTAGTATTTTCAAATATATATTGTTTACTTATTTGTATTGTAGCCAGGACACGAACCCAAAACGGTTGAGTCAATAATTGACGATTATTACTCGTAAAAAAATAACTGTCAAAACAATCTTCACAT
>JAPMAG010001213.1:0-12870 GCA_036584685.1 Rhyacophila sp. Rhy_31_5 | reverse complement strand
TTAAATATATTATTAAAATGATAGGGAAAAAGCTCAGAGAGGTATTGAAGAGAGAGAGAAAGAGAGATTTCTCTATTCATTCAACCGACCGCTGACACCAACAGGCCTCTCTGTCTCAAAAGGTCACCTTTTTATTTTTCTTTCTCACTCTCTTTTTGATACGTTAATATGATATTTATTTCATTTAATTTAATCAATAATTTATGAACAACGTTTCATTTGACAATTTTTTTGAATACTATAATTGTTTGTCCTAACATTTTTTTTTCAAATGTCAGTACTTTTAACCTTAATCTTTTAATTAGAACCATTAAAAACCTATTCAGCAGAAATCTGTTTTATCTAATTATACTTGGTTATGTCAACATAAAAATTGTTTCCTTGTCATTTCAAAGTACACTTTTTCATACCAAAATTTGATAAGATCACGTGATTTTAGTACAAGACGACACGTGTTCAGAAAGTTTTTTTTGTAGTAGTAATCTAAGTGTTCCTATGCTATAGACTAATATTTTATCAAAGTAAAAATTACTGGATAAAACCACATTTTTCCAGAACAACTAGAAAACGATTTTTTAAAAAAACTAATGTATCTCCAAAAAATATTTATTTAAAGTTATTAGTATATTCAGTAAAATATTTAAATATGTTCTAACATCTTAAATTTATGATCAAATTAAACGATATTTATTAACGATAGATGTTTGAGTATTTCTGCAACCTTTCCCGTATGTGTTGAGATATTTTCTCTTACTTTGTAGTAAGGTGATTAAGTATACTCGTAATTACTATGTGACGGTGTCGATGAGGACATTAGCAATAAAAATATTTATGACTTTTTGCAGTAAACTAACTGTTTATTGGTAAAAAATGTTGAGTTGAATATCTATGTAGTATAAAAATAATGTAACGTATTTTTGTATTATTGAGAGAATAATCTATAAATTTATTTTAGGATAACGTTTAATGATACAAATTTCAATTTTTTTACAATAAAAACAACATAACAGTAATTTTAAATGTTTTTGGCTCAAATTCATTTTGTGGCATGATAATGTTGTAATATATTTTTATAAGACAGTAACATACTCGTATAACTATATACTAAAATCATACCAAACACTATGCCTTAAAACCATTATTGTGTCAAAATCACGTAACGTTGGGTAATAGAAATATTTAAGTGGATTGCGGTTATAGGCAAAGGGATATAGTGTGATGATATAAAACCGAAAAGCCATTTCCGGTCATAAAAATAAGATTGCATGGATGCACTCAGACAGAAATTCACACATAAAAATTGCCTCGAAATAACAAACTTTCAGTCTTTTTCACAGAAAAATACATCTCACTAAAAAATCTGTCTTTATATTCAGTTAGTATTAATCAAACAACAATTCTTTGGGTTTTTTTATTCCATCTAAGTTGTTACCTTTAAGCTTTTTGTGACATTAATTAAACATTTTATAGTAATTTAAAAATGGTAATCACGATGTTTTTATTCAAAAAGTTTAATATTTGATAAAAAAATACTTTGCTTTGAATATTTTAATAACGTTTTTTTCTGAGCACATTTTTATTTTCTAGTTTCATTTAATTATTTTACAAGTTTGAAATAAGACAAACAAAATCTTTATAACATGATTTTTTTTAATGAGTGTTTTAAATTTCCAATAAGAAATTAATTAATATCCAAAATATTTTTCAATTTCCAAAAGCTTTGATAAACAGTTACAATTGTATATTTGATCATTAGAAAATAATGCGTCATCTTTATTTACACAAGCATTTAATTTTTTTAAACCATATCCGCTCCGAAACGAAGCATATGGTTATTCTTCAATATGAAGATTCTTATATTAAATGTCAGTTATTACTTCAACCAATTTAGTCCGTCTCCTAGTTTCAAATGAACAAGAAAAAACTTAGGCAAATTTTTCGGTTATTTATATTTTTGTTAGTATTTAATAGTTTAGAATGAAATTGTTTGTTTCAAATAATCGATTAAATTTTTTTCGATGCTCTTTAAATCTATATATAGTTACCTTGTTATATAGTTATACCAGTTTAACAAAGTTTTTATGTAAAAAATGTTAACAATTTACAGTTATGCAAAACGACATTTCAAACAAAATTTATATTAATAAATAAAGCCTTTACTGAAGCTATTTTCTTCACAGTGTAAGCCAAAAAGCTTTTCAAAATGTAAGTAAGTGCCTTATAAAATGTAGATAGTGTATTTTAGAGATGAAAAGTTATACAATTATATTGAAAAAAATATTTGAGCGCATGTTTAAAATAAATTTATCTAATATATTAAAGCTTGCAAATTTAAGCAATAAGAAACAACTTTTTTTAAAGTTGTTGTTAAAATACATAATAAAGTGAAAAATAAGTGATTATTACTCACCGAAATCAGGGCCATGGTCTTGTGCTAGGGCGCCTGCGACAGCCACAAGCACGACATACAGTGCGAGAAGGGCGGACGCGGAGCTGGGCTGCAGCCCAAGCCTGCGGCGAGACATGGAGATGGTGGTGGACTGGCGCTCCGCTTCTGGACTGGAACCCCTCTCACTGACCCTCGCGTGTCACATCTCGAGAGTACTAAAATATAGAGAATCATTCTATACTTTACACTTATTCTTCAGTTTATATATATAAGTACATATTCGTTAAAATATTCTTTATTAAGTTTGTTGAATTATATCGACAACATTTGAGTGAGGTTAGTTTGAAGTAAGAAATTAAATACTGGATTTTCATAACTTTCATAATGATTTTAGTACAATTAACTGCTTAAAAATAACTAATTTTCTATCGTAAAAATTGTCATTGCTTTTGAATGGTATAATATTTAAAAAAATATAGCATTATAATTTATTTTTGATTTCTTTTTATAGATGGTCATTGTTTTGAAATATAATAACATAGTTTTTAAAATTATTTCTGCAGTGTATATTTTAATAAATTACGACCAATTGAAGTTAAAAATGTTATAATAGACAAAACCGTCTTGACTTTTAAAATATATTTTGTAACTACGCGTTTAAAAACTATGGTCAATATAATATATTATTTATGGATAAAAAGTTTTTATTTAAAACACAAAATTACAGAAATATTATTGTGTTTAGTCCAGTTTTTCTTTATTCTTGTTCAAAGATGTATTGTATATCTACCTGAATTGCTAAGGTCAGCACAAAAGAAGAAATAAATCAATTTCAGTGCACATACTCATAATCGTAATTTGTAACGGTTTTACATCATTAAGTGAATATAAAGTTATATCTTATTTAGAAAATTCATTAAATTTAGTACAAATATATCAAAGTAAATGCTAATATTTAATTTTATTATTTTTTCTTAAACTTAAATATTACAAAAACACTATATGATATAAAACACACTGAACTTCTTTGGTGCTGAAAACAACATTACTAAGCTTGATACAATTGTTGGGAATCTTATTATGCGTAACAAATTCACTTTTCCTGTTTCTTGGTAGGTGGTAAAAAAACTTTGTGACTCAGTTATTTTTCAGAAATTCTTATATACGTAGAAGTAAATAACATTTTGAATATAGCAACTGAAAAAAAGTTTGAATATATTCATTTTCAAACATTCAGTTTCGTTGTTAGTTTTAACATAGATTCTTCGCTTATTCCTACAAAATATATTTAAACTAATTTAGTTTAATAAATTAATTGGTAAGAATTGACCATATAACAACAAAACCGTCTTGTTACAAAAAGCGATATAAACACATTTTTTTAAAACCGAGAAAAAAATACGTTCGCATTCTACGCACAATTTAATACTACGAATGTGTGAAAATTTTATGTTCCAAAACTCAAAAATAATAAGTGAAATGTTCATGCAATGGAATATTTTTAATATGGTTGATTTTGCACGTATTTAAATATTTATTTCATTTTAATGTTTACCAGGTAATTAACGCCATTATTTTGTTTTTATTTAAATATAACGTACAATGAAAATAAAGAATCTAAACATAAAACAAAATTTGATCTTGAAACAAAAAAACATTGACGAAAATATTGAAATGTGCTTATATCGCTTTTGATAACTAGATGCTTCAAATAATTTATATTTTTGTTTAGAAGTATTTACTTTTATTTAAAATAAACATTATTAATTTAAATAGTAATCAATTTTATATAATATATGACTTTAATAGTAAATTAAACAATATGATTACTCATATTTAGTAAAGAAATAATAAAAATGTAATGAAGTATTTGAATAAATAATGTGCCAATATTTGTAACCAAAATTTTTCCGCACGTTTTTAATAAAACGTTGCCATATACTCGTAAATATAGCCTGTTTAATGGTGCAATGTAAAATATTAGAACGTAAACGTAAAATCAGTTTCACATGTGGTTTGATAGGACACATAGAGTCACGGCTTTAGAGCAGTAGAGATTGATTATTGAAAAACTGGTGACCTGTACTAATATTACATTTAGCAAGTGTTCCATTTCTCTCAAAAGCATATACGTTATAATAAAATATAAATCGATTAAAAAAGGTTAATATGTTGTATGTATAGTAGATGATGATTATTTGTGCAAAGTGTTATTTTTACACAAATATATGTATCGTTATAACGTATTAAAGTTATTGAAAATATCAGAAAGATCATCGAAGTTGAATGAACGATAAATTTGATAAAGTTATCGTCTTAACAAAGTATATTTTTATGTGAAATGTGACAATATTTGTTCTTTATACATATAGTATATCTATTATTATATATATTGGAATCTCGTTGAACGATGTATTTTAACAGTGACTCGAGTTTTATTATTATGATTATAATCTTTCATCACGAATTAGCGTAATTTTTTGTTTAAAAATAAACTATTACCTTTAAATATCATGATGATTAATATAATAAAAAAATATTATCAAAAATTCATTGTAAAAAATAAGTAAAATGAAAAAGTTAAAAATATTTAATACATAATGAATATTTTACCTTTTGTTATAGTTAATGATTAAAACTTAGTGCAGTTGCAAATATACATTGCATACCCATCGTTTTGGCAGTAACGTTGGCACCCAAAGTGTGGTAAAACAATTATCAACTGACTACTCATTCACTACTTCCGGTGATCGTCACCAATGGCAAATTTTTGACAGCAATTACAAAACGTTTCCACAAATTCCAAAACACATTAATATTATAATAAAAACGCGTTTTGTAAAATAACTCTTAGTAGAATATTAAAACTTAGGGTATTATTCTGAAAAAAACTAGCTTTTTTGTCATTATATATAGAAAAATAAATATACTCTAAAAGAATTGGTAAATAAATCATAACATATTGCTTGGCTTTATGCGCAATATCAAAGGAAAATGTTTTATATTAGTTTGTAAAACAGTTTTATGCATTTTTCCGTAAGCAATATTTAGGAACAAGCCTTTCTTATATATACAAACGCCTGGTAATAAATTCAATCAATTCGACATTGTGTTCATGCTTTAAAATCATCGTTTAAATATATATATATATATCAAGTATGACTGGATAAAATAATAATGTTTCATTATTTTATGCTTTATTCGTATGTGAATAAAAGTATTATATATTTTTAAACGCGTATTTGACACGTAATTTACTTAATTTTTAAAATATCTGACAATATCGCTCCTGTTCATACAAAAATTATCTCTCCAGCTGCAAATACAAAGAAAACACTTTGTAAAAAACTCTTCCTTTTATGTGAAGCTTGAATATTTTGTTGGAAAGAGAATAGCGATAGAAAAACACTGAAAACTTTTTTGGCGTGAAACTTAAAACAAAATTTGTCGAAAAGTAGGCCGAGTAAAAGCACAGTTTTGTTAGAAAATTGAGTGTAAAAGGTCACTTATATAAAAAGGAATTTTATTAGGGTCATTTTATGACTTAATCTATTACCCAACTAGCTTTGTTGCTACTCATAGAGTGAGGAATACAAATTATTTATAGCAATCAAAGTCATAAACGCAAACAAACAAAATGCGATAGCCCGTAGAGCTTTTACAAATGAAATGTATTTGCGTTGCTTCGATTTTCTTTACAAAACGTATCACTGTGAATAGTGGTGTTTTGAATAAGTAAATGGATTTAGTCATTTTATAATAACCGGAGGTTGTATGTATTTACTATCTGTTTATTGATCCATAATAACGGTAGTTTAAATGTCATTATCTTGAGCGGAGCACTTATAGTGATTAGTATTGAAGTGCTTTAGATATGAACTCTTGTGGGAAGAGATATTGTTGTTTTAATGTGTACATTAAAACGGTAGTGCAAAATTTTCGACTAGTGACATATAAATAGTATAATTTCATTTCATTAGTCCATTTTCTTCAGCGATAAAAGCTTTTCTAGTACTTTACTAATATGGTGATATCCACACACGTATATACAAATTTATATAGCAATATTGTTAGGACTCTGATTAAAAAACTAACAAAGAAAATAAATACACAATTTTATTTTACATTTATAAAAAAAACGCAGTAAAAACGTCATTTACATCATATATACTAAAAAACTAACATTAACAATATGGCTTCGAGTGTTAAAAAAGTCATATTAAGATAATTTTCATTTAACAACCAAATTATTTAATAACTACTCGCTATTATGATTTTTATAATATCTAGATATATGTACTATTAACACATATTTACATATAAATAATGATTTTACTACTTTATTATTTATGTTTTTCTGTTGAAAGAATTGTTTTGAATATTTTTTTAATAGATATAAACTTCATTCAGCTAAAAAATGATGGCACACGAGATAATTTCATTAATTATATTCATTAATTTTCATGTTGACATGACTACTGGCAGGCTAGGTCAATGTTTCGGAATAAAAACACTATTGATGAGTCCGATTCTTCAGGTAATCGTCGGGGATATTATGATTAATATTATTCAAAATAGTTAAGTTGATATTAATATCAAGCATGAGTTGAATAAAGTGCACAACTTTAAGATATATATTTAAAAAAAAATTAAATTGTCTTTTATGAGAGTGTAATGATTTCCTATATACTCGTATTTGCCATTGATATTTATTTCTGTCATGTTTGATTCATTGAACTACTATAAATGATAGATAAACTGAATACTTTTCAAACGATTTGAAATCAAATCGTTAAGATTGTCATATCCATTGTTACACTGGTAAAAGGCGTTAAGTAGAAAAATGAACGTTTTGACTTAATGATGCAGTTTGGTAAATTTTTGCACGCTATATCGCCTGGCAAAACAAGCTTTAACGTATTTTTTGTACTTTTTCTGTATTATTAAATTGTCATTATCTATTAAATCAGTATTGAATATTTTATTACTGGCAAAACATATTTGACAGACTAAAAATTATTTGGCTGATCAGATTTAGTATTTATAGGTATATTCTAACTCTGAAAAAAAAACGTTGATATGACGTATAGTCCTTGTTGCCTTAAGATACTGCCGTTAAATATATGTAAGAAACTCAAACTTAAACCATCAATTTTCTGAGACTTTTTGACTTTTCTGACTTAACGCCTCCTGTCGGTATAACGACGAAATATTGTTAGTAGAAAAAGTACATCTTTGAATAAAAAAAATTACAATACAGTTAAATTATTTAACTATAATGTTTTATTATTATTGTTGACGTCAGTCAAGTATGATGATTGTCGAAAATCATTAGCAAGGCGATAATCTTAAGATTTAAATTTTCCATCAAAAACAATAACTCTATTTATCTCTCGTACACTTGAGTCGATGTCAATAAAGATATATGATTAATATTGAAAACCAATCATGTAGACTTGCTTTGAGTGCCACTGATGTAAGCAAGTGATACCAATCTTATATTGTGCTCGTCAGTTATTTGCTATACAGTTGAAATCATAGTAATGCTTATCAAGGAAATGTGTTTCTAAATAAATTAATGTTACAAAGTTAGACTGAAATATACAAATTCAACGTGTTTTAAAAAAGCAAAAATAAAAAGAGTCAAAAGCGTTAACTAAATAACTAAATAATTATTTGCTTAATATGATAATGGAAACAGAAAAAAAAATAACCAATCATGTAATATTATAAAATAACTTTTTTTTTTTATAATATTAAATATTTAAACTATATGACACAATTGTAAAAATATTTAATAAATACACAAAGTTTTTAATTAAAAGACATAATTTCAATCATGACTAGTTGTCAGTAGCTCATAATTTCATAAACCAAGTATTTATTCTATAATATATATATATCATATGTAATGTCGCCTTCGTGGGTGAGAAGATACTGGCATCCAACTCACAAGCCGAGGATTACGGATTTGAGGCCCATGTTGGTCGCAAATTTTACAAATGTTTATTCATTTGTCAATACAAGTAAAATATGAACCCGAAACGGTTGAGCTAATAATTGACGATTATTACTCGTAAAAAAATGTCAAAACAATCTTCACATTGTGTGTGTAGATCCATATGCCTCGTTTCGGAGTGAACATGGTTAAAAAGAAAGCAGAATAGAAAGGAATCTCTCTTTACACTGTGAAAACGTTCCACGTAATAACCGTGTGAAAAAAGTATACTAAAATAAAAAAAAATGGTGAATAATTTTTTTTTTTATAAAAATCAATAATATAACAAAATAAAATTCATTATTATCTCTTGTATTTTAATTTAATTAAAAAAATGCTTCACTAAAATACTAAAATCGTAACTAAGATTATTCACTATCAGACACTAGATGAACCCATTTACGCTTTTTGTGCGATATCGATTCCATCACTTGAGATATTCAGGGCCTATGTTATATTTCTTTTGAAATTTTTGGGTTTATTGGATTTAGACAAAAAAATCTATTATCGATATTCAAGGGATGTAGCACCGTGTTTTTTCGAAACCTTGTATAAAAATTACGCAAAAAAAGAGTCCAGTATACATACATATATAAACTGGGCATGATATGTTCTATATATTAAAAGAAATACATATTTGAGATCGTCGTGAATTTATTGAAAAATATTGTAGAAAAATGTTGAAATATACGAAAATTACAATATAAGCTTAAAAGCTGGGCACTGAACTGGTTTAAATATTGAAAATAATGTTTTTTTCCATATAGCAAATATTTGAATATCAATTTATGTTATGTTAAAACCAAATTTTCAAAAAAATATCTTCTTAAATCAAAAGATAAGCGTTTGAATTATGAATTGTTGGAATTACTTACTGTAGTATCTAAATATATATTTTTTCAACCATATCTGGTCCAAAACGAAGAATATGAATCTTCACAATGTAAAAAGTGTTTTGACAGTTTTTTTAAGAGTAATAATTGTCAATTATTAGGTCAATCATCAGTGTTCGTGTCCTGGCTACAAAACACATGAAAAAACATTTGAAAAATTTTGCAACCAGCCCGGCCCTTGAACCTGAGATCCCCGGTTGATAGGCGTATGCGCTACCAACTAGCCTAACAAGAACGGTCTTCTAAATATTTACCAAATTAGAAACATAAAAATGAATTATTACATTTAATTATAATGAACTGGACATTATTTTATAAATGAATAATATTTTTTTCAATATTTACAAATTTTATTATTGTATTTATTTAATAATAAAACACTGTTCTGGAAATCAAAATCAAATCCAGAAATGTGGATGTAAATTTGTTTGATATTTATTGGTTTATATGAAGTCTTTGTTTAACTTCATGCTTTTGATTGTAATTATTATAAGCAATATACAATGTACATTTAATACCGTTTGGAGATTCGATCTTCAAATAAACGCCACTGTTAAGTCTACTTATAAACAAAACGGGCCTTATCATTCAAATAATAATTTATTCGAAAAATAAATATCACTGTTTTGCTATTTTAAAACAATCGTTCATACAAAATGGCTTTTAAATAATTAAATTCATATCTGAACAAGCTTCTTTTTAAAAGAACAGTTACATTTGGTAAATCCCGTATACAAGATTACACCAAACAAATGTTTAGTAAATTACGCGTATAAAACAAATAATTTTCTATTTTCTTCTATCTTTACGCTGTGTATATCTGAATTATAAACTAACACCCTTACAATTTTCACCACGTTTTCTCAGGCGTTATAATTTTGCAAGCATAGTACTGTGTAACGATCTCACAGTTGTTTATAGAATGTATCTACAGTACAAAGACAGGGTTTTATTTGTTTTGAATGTTTTGCAAGAGTAAGGATTGCTTGATATAAATTTGATGTCGCTTCCAGCCTGTTGTAAGATGGCATATATTTTAACGTTTCCTTATGTTATTGCTTTAAAAATATAAAAGTTTGTCATAAGCTTTCCGGAAAATCCGCAGACTGGATGTCAGTGCTGACTTGATACGTTTTGATTTATAGTACACAACATAAAAATACTACTGTGGTAGATTTTATTAAAGAATATTTTTAATAAATCATAAAATAATATCCAAATATAAACTAATCTTAACCTGAAATGTGACTGAAATGAAAAGATTGTTTTTATATATCAAAATACTCTTATTCATACTATTTAGTAAATGGAAAGTCTGTAAACTATGTGGATTGATGCCGTAGTTAGAGGAACGATTTCAACTGTTTTTTTTTATTTGTCTCTTAGATACTTGAGCTAATAATTAAAAACAATTATTTGTAGAAATAAATTTTATTGTCAAAGTACCGTTTACTTTGTCTTGGAGAAAATATATCAATAAAGACTATCCGATCTATTAAATTTTAGCAACATAGACCAGCCAGTCTTGTTAAAATCATCGGTATACTGGCAAAAAACATCGTTTTGATTTAATAAAGCAATTTGGTAGATTTTTGCATGCACTATCATCTGGTAAAACAAGTTTTGCCATATTCCTTGTACTTTTTCTGTAATATTAAAATATCACTACTTAGTAGGTCAATATTGAATATTTTATTACTGGCAAAACACATTACGCATAATAAGGATTATTTGGCTGATCACATTAAATCTTTCTTGGTTTATAATTCTGTATATAATTCAGTTGCTCTAACATGTTATAATTAAATGCATGTAAAAAACTTAAAATTTCTCAAGACAGTCTTTTTTGATTCAACATGTTCTGACGGTATAACAACGAAATATTATATATTAAACAAACATTTTAATGAATGTTTTTTCAAGATTTTAGAAAAAAATAATTTCAAAAAATAAATTCAGTTATTTTCCTATGAATACTCATTTTTACACAAAATGAGCTGATTTAGAAAATTAATTGTCTTGAACAACACAATTTAGAATATTTGGTAACATTAAAATAAAGGGAATTAAATAACATTTATAAGAGTTTATATCTATGATTAATTTAGTATTTGTCAAAAATACATATTTTTATGCTGAAAAAATCTATATTTACATATATAAATAATAAGTATTTTAATCAATATTTTTTTTATTTAACTTTATCTAAAATTTATTTTTAACAATAAATTAAAAGTAACGCATTCTTGTTGTACTAGTAGTTATATTAATATTATTTAATATGAGATCAAATATCCTGAGATAAAAATTGATTAATACTCTATATATGTTAATTTTTAAACTAAAAGAAAATCTGGATTAAACTTTTATACTCTGTCTTTTTATATCGTAAAACTAAATCAAGCTTTGAAGTTTATGCAGAAAAGCATAAAGTAGCATCTGTGCAATATATAACGGTCTAGATTTTTATTAGAAAGATTCGAGAGTAAGCTCTCTAGATAATGTTAATAATACTCACTTTTAGATTTGATTCGCATACAAAATTCTACACCCGAAGCAAATTAAGCAGAGCTTAAAAGTTGCATTGCATCTTAATAAGAGGATATTCAACGCCATAAAAGCTCGGCGTAATTAGTTTGGAGATTGTGAAATGTCTTATTTTTGAGACTGTCTGGCTAACTTTTGTATTTTTACAGAGAATACGAGTATATTGTGCACCACACGTTTGCTCCTTTGTCTATTATAACTTTTATAACATTTTTGTGATAACCATTTTTTTAAAAAATCCCTAAAAAAAGTTTTAACATTTATTAATCGTATGCCAAATAATGTAATAGGCAAAACGACCAGTGAAATATTTATGATAGTATTTGCAACAGTATTATATAACATCTAAAATTTAATTTCCGCTCTTGGTAGATCAGTACACCGTGCATTTTGTCACAGATTCAAATTCCATGGTCATCAAAAAAAATCGAACGTCAAATTATTTATATTTGTATACAGGATATAAGCTCAAAGGATTGAGTTAATGATTAACAACTATTGGTCGTATAAAGTCACGTTATGAAAATCTTGACACTGTGTAGCTTTTATATGCTCCATCTGGTTAATTCATATTCACCGGAAACCTAAAAATCTCAAATATTATTATTTCTTTCATACTTTGGAAGATATAAAACTTAATAATTCAATTTAAAATTTTGTATTTTTAGAACATTAAAATAAAAGTTTCTTGCCTCTAGAAATTAATTAAAAATATATATTCTATTGAATTTTAGTTCTACAGTCAAAATATGCTCAGAAATTTTATGTAACTGTAAACATTTCTATTATTTATGATAAGGTAAGCAAATAGATTATCCCATTACACAATAATTAAAATAAACAAACATCTAATATGAAATATGAAAGAAGTGATTCGTGTTGTCATATAATGTTGTATCATGATATTACCTGCCAAATGAACATATTTATAGACGTTGTATAGGGTTATCCAATAAGAGGTGTTATTTTGATATTCAAAGAAAAATGCCATATTTTGAGATAAATGATCGCATGTGTATTTCATAATAAAGAAGAAGGTATGC
>JAPMAG010001210.1:0-10759 GCA_036584685.1 Rhyacophila sp. Rhy_31_5 | reverse complement strand
CTTTCATATGATTTATTCCTTGTCTGTACATTCTAAAACACAATTGAACTAAGTGTGCATGTGCTGTTACCTTTATTTAGCTATCTATGTTCTGCTCGATTCATTTAAAAGTAGTAATCTTATTCTTCGTCTACGTCAGTGCTGGATTAATCTTTAAGAAATGTTAACACGTGCTTAGACATCAGGGGAAGGAGAGCACTACAAAAATTTTTCACAGCCGAATTTCACATGAAAATTTATAGGCATTTTTAAAATCTAATGAAAAATGAATGACTTATGTTCATAAAGCGTTCTCTTTTGTATCATCATGTTTATCCTGCAAAATAGAATAGACTGTGCTTGCAGATTGAAAACTATACAAGTGTTGAATAAGTCTAGACGCGTTCAAAACAGCAGAAGTGACGGTTACTACCTCATACTAAGTTCTTAGTTTAGTTGCCAACTGTCACTAGTCTTAATTACATGTGCATTCAAAACTTTATTCTTGCTTTCAAAGTCTCAAAACCTTTAAATTACAACTGTAAGAGGGGCACCAAAATTATTTACTGATTAGGGCGTCTAAGGGTCTTAATTCGGGTCTGGTGTGTGTGTTTGATATATTTAACGTGTATTATCTCGATAATTTTTATTTCCGTTTAGCACAGAAATCATTACGCAATACGGTATATTTCCTTACCGACGCATATTACGTATGTTTTGTAAGATCGCACGTAAAACTCTTTGATATTTGAATAGCCGCATATACTTTTCGTCTATGCGTGTTACTTTTATGTATTTTTTATTCATTGCGAATTTGCCAACGATATCGCACGAGAGCAATATAAATAATTTAAGTGTTCTGGCAATACTTGCGATATTTATTCGCCAACTTTATATCGTTAAAGGGACACACAAATATTACGCCACATTTCTGGCTTATGTAACCCTTGGTGTTCAAGTGAAAATATTCATAAAATTTGGGTATAAGTGTGAAAAAAAATCAGCATTTATAATCATATACGTGCGTTGTATCCTGAAAGTTCTCGATCTGAACAATCAATACAATTCTAATTAACACTACGTATTATATTATATGATCACGTTTATACTAGTTCAAAACACGTTTAAGCACTCAGGGATCGTCCATAAACCACGTAACGCTCTTGAAGAAGTAGGAGAGGTGACCACCAACGTTTACATGGCATTACAAGGTGGTGGGTGGGTTTATTTTTATTTGTTACATAACCTTTGAGAGGAGGGAGAGAGGGAGTCAAGCTTAACGTCTAAATGGTTTATGGGTGATCCCTAACGGGAAAAACATTGAAATATTACCATGCATATCAGAGAATGTTAAAATTCCTACACTATTCAAATAAAATAAAAACCAAAGTTACCGTACATTTCATTTCGGTCGAAATACCTTCAAACGCTGTACCTCGTTTAGTTTCTTCTTTTAACCATATCCGCTCCAAAACAAAGCATATCGATCTTCACAATGTGAAGATTGTTTTTTTGACAGTTTTATTTTTACGAGTAATAGTTGTTAATTATTAGCTCAACCGTGTCGGGTTTATGTTGTGGCTACAATACAAATGAATAAACATTTGAAGAATTTTGCAACCAGCCCGGGACTTGAACCCAAGATCACCGCTTGATAGGCGTGCGCGCTACCAACTAGCCTAACGAGGACGACGTTTAGTTTATGCAACTCTTATACACATTCTTATGAATTTCCAAATACATAAAATGATTACATTTATTCCGCATGCTTACATTAACATTGTATGGAGCCGATTGAGGAAATAATATAGATGCATAATCTTAGTTGAGATTTGCTTTATTATTCTTTTGTTTAGTGAATATTTTTTTGCCATTATAATATTCATTTATTTTGCGTTTTTATTCAAATATGCTTTGTGTAAAGTATTCGTTATTGGCTAAATTATAATAATTAATATTTTGTATTGTGGCTGAACGTGTTAAACAATCTTAACACAAGTTTATGGCCCTAGTCTTTCTAGAACCTATGTATATACCTAAAAACATCCCTACCGAATTTTCGTTACATATACAATATATTACCTCGCTTTTTACGCACATTTCGGCCACCCTTGTAGTGTAATAAAATGGAAAAATTTTAATAAAAAACAAATAAAGGAACGCGACTTCAAATAGCGGTCAGGAACCAAGCTACGTAAGTGCTTATAATTAATATGTTCACAAGAAGTCATGCAAACAATCAGTTTTAAAAAACTCGTTATGAATAAATCACTTTATAAAGTTTTTGGGTTAGAGACTTTTTTTAATTACTACGCTGGCGACGTTTCCTTGTTCTTTTAAAGTATGATTAAATCTATCGGTTTAAATTTTCAATTCATAGATTGTATCTACGTACATGTGTTTTAAAATTAACAAAAAACTACGAAACCTTTAACTAATAAAGCTACATAAACATATTATTGACCTAGATTTTACAGTGAAAATTGTAAGTTTTTAAAACTCGTATCAATTTTCTTTACTTTTTATCCTTGCTGGAAAGCCATTATATTAACATAAAAACTCTGTTATAATTTTAAATTTCAGTATGTACTCTGTCTGTGAACAACTGAAAAATAATTGTGACTTCAACAAAATTCAAGTTTTTCTCGCCTGAGTTTCATCAAACGAAATTAAAATAAAATATCAATCATTTACTTTGTTCATTTTAAGAACGATTTATTTTAAGCTGATTTTAAAACTCGAAACAAAAGACGTCGTTATTTTGAGAATTTAAAAAATGTGTTCACAAACCACGTATGCATTTTCTCAGTATATGGTTATCCGTTTTCCTCTGTTCTAAATAAAAATACTATTTTAATTTACGAGCATTTGTTGTTAAAAAAACAAAGAATTATTTTTTTTATAGATTTGATACATGTACCGCACGTTGATATAATTATGTTTATTCGATGTTATAGGTTGAAATAAATATTCAGTGTTGGTATATTAATTTAGCCCGATACTGTTTGGTTGCCGCAGTAAGTCAATATTACTTCAAATAATACTTGAAGGTGACTTACAACTTTCCTTGAGATATTACGCGTACCGTTGGGTGTGGAAAAACCATCAATTTATAAGAGAGGTTCTAAATTATCCAATGAAAGATATCGAATTTTCAAAACAGACTCACGAGTATGAAAATGATAATCACCACGATAAAGTCATTATAAAGAGTATTTTTTTGAAATTTTCCAACCGCATCAAGCCAATGCAATCAGTAGGTCAATACACAGCGCATCCAACGAAAAATCTGAGATTCACGGGTTCAAATCAATTACTAGTAAATAAAATGAAATGTTTATTTGTTCGTATCTGTAGTCAGGGCAAGACCAAAATGGTTCAGGTGATAAATAACAACTATTACTCGTAAAAATAACAGTGTAAAATATAGTACTATGAAAGACCCATGCGTTCCTTATCGGAGCAGTTATGGAATTAAAAAACGAATTGTATCGTTTTATTAAACTTTGAACTGCGCGTGAATAGACACTTACGTGTACGTTATGTTCATCCAATCTCCACGTGCCAGTGATATACGATGTACGCGCCATATTTTTGTTTTTTTTTTAAATGTCATCAATATATGCGAGTAATTGCTATTAAATTTACTAAAAAAACATGTTTTATTTCATTGCTTGTGCATTAAACTTTATAATCGTAACCTAGTAATCAATAGTGTCTGTACCAATTAAGGATTATTAGGCTGATCAAATTAACTATTTATAGGGATATTTTAATTTTGGAATACAAACGTCAACGCGACTGACAGTCCCAGTTGCCCTAACATATTATCGTTAAATGTGTATAATAGACTCAAACTTCAGCTCAACTTTTTTTCTGCCAGTATAGCAACGATATGTTAGAAATAATACTACAGTTTTCATACATTTTTCTACAATTGTTGAATATAATAGGTTTCCACTAAGAATTGACAGCAGAGGAAAATAATTACATTGATAGTTTCAAAATACATTTACTGGATACTTAATATGAAAATGAACATTGAGTTTTTTTATAATATACCCGTATACTGCCGAGGTGATATTCTTATCTTTACTGATATTCCTTAGAGTTGTCATAACGTATCATAATACCAACGGACGTTCCTGAAGTATTCACATAACATCTCTTACCTTCTCAAAAACATCTTTCTGTCACCGACGATGTTTCCTACTTATATTTCCCTTTTGTCATACAAAAAAATTCTCTCCCAGGTAAGCACGCAGCCCGTACGTTTCCCATCAGGCCATATCTCCAGAGCGGACTTAAATAGATTAGTTCCGTGGGAAGAAAAACGTCAAACGCAGAACGCCGTAACTCCAGACTTATGGCCGTCGCCGTGGCACCCGGGGTATGAAAAGTATCGGAGTGGCTGCTCCTGGAAACTACACGTCGGAATAAACACTTACGAGAATAACGTATCGCACCACCTTCGCTCTCCGTTATAGTTTAGCGAAAGAAAGGTGGCACATTTATAAATAGGACATACATAATAATGCACATACAAAACTTTAATACTTTTACGTAATCCCAAATTGAATCTGGATGAACATCATCTCTTGAACGAAATGCGATGCCGTCATTGATTATTTAATGACAAACACAATATTACTTCGAGTCATAAATAACTTCCATTACTTCATCATATACTTATTTTCCTTTCATAAACTAATAGAATTATTTGTATTAATTATATTCACCACTATTATTCATAACATTTTCCCATCTTACTAGCAACTTTTATTCGTTTCTCATAAAATATAGTGGGTTTGGACCGGAACTCATTTTCGATAGCCTCATCGACTTTTTCTTCAGAATTGAAAAGTTTTTCATTCAAAAAGTTTTAAAAGGAACAGAAAATGTAAATTGTCTGTCAGGCCCAAAACCCGTGGAGTAAGGTTGATGTGGTAAAACACACCATTCAATCTTAACTATTTTTTCTTCACTCTTGCTGTATGTAGCCTTGCGTTGTCATGTAAAAAAGGACGAGTGCAAGATGCATTACTTGAAATGAATTTTCGCTCTAGGATCTAGTAGGGGTGGTTGATCCTTATAATAAAATTGTCTTTTTCGGACGATATAGTTATAAACAACCCACTGCAAATCATCTTCTATCATCCCGTTTGTAAGTACCCATACTTCTAACTCTGTTGACTTTGCCTATCTTCTCCAAATGTTGATGAATAGTTTATTGTGAAATGTTAAGCATTTCTCCTATGTCTCTTGTTGATAAACGGAAATTTAGTCCAATGTCACATTTAAAAAGTCGTCATTAAAGTAGAAAAGGCGACTCACTCTCCGTTCATCTTTCAAGATTATGTTTCGTGAACGAAATCTGACAAACCTATTTCTAACTGCTCGATCTGTTATTAGTCATTCACCGTATACACTGGATGTTTTTCAATCTATGTTTATTATTATTATATCTATTCACGTTATGATTCTTAATTTTGAAGGTCGAAAACAATATTTTAATGTAACACTCAAAACAGATGACAAAGGAGAATTCTTATCTATTTAGTAAAACTCTTTTGTCTTATTGGCTCCCAGTGAGTAGTTCTACACATAATAGATTTTTACCTACCTGCGCCGGAAGTTATTTATGACTCGATTTAATAACTTGATTTATTATATTATGCGTTGATTCAAAATACTAAAACACAATATATCTGATTCGATAAAAACTTTCGAAAAAGAAATATAGAATAGAACTCAAATCGAAATCCAAATAAATGACCCAATTACTGAGAATAGCGTGACTTGCTCACAAATAAATTTCTGTAATATGTTATTTGACACGACGACCTATATTATAGACGTATAGTAAATAATATATTGAAAAACGTGAGTGATGATTCAAAGGTAAAACTGGCCTTCGCGCATTGACAGTTAACAAGTAGATACTTTCTGCCGCCCTTATATGTACCATGGCTGACTAAAATGTCTTCATTTACGAAACCGATCTTATTTTTTTTTTTTTTAAATAAGCAAAAACTCTCATATAGTTTCAATATAATCCTTAATGGAAGGATTGATTGTGAGTAAAATAAATTAAACTTATTTAAATTGTATATCTAATCTTTAGTCGTCGAGGTTTTATTATTGCAAGTTGATGTGACAATTCACGCATTTATATTAATAAATTACGCCGATGTTCATCACCATATTGTTTTCACAGGTTTTGTTTCGTCGGTTCTAATGAACACGCTCGTCTACCGTTACCGGTCGGTGCATTTATATCTTTCCTCCATTCCGCCGTATATTCGCCTGCGGCTGCCGAAATGTCTTATTAACCCTTTATATGGTAAAAAAGAGACACGGAGAAGAATGATTGCGGAAAGGGGTTCGCTAAAAGGCTTCGAAATGATAGCAGACGAAAAATACTTATCAAGGGAATACAGAATTCCGTTTTTTATTGCGACACAGTTTTTACATTGCGAAAATCGTAGAAGATTACGTCATAAGTGCGCACATTCGAATATAAAGGAAGTTTTTGCGTTGCCATGCTAAAAATAACGAATAGTTATTTTGATCGAACCAATAAATTATATTTTTTTCGTAAAAAGTTTTATTCTGAAAAAAATATTATACGCTTATCTTCAAATATACTTGTATGTAACAATCGACTCGAATAGTCGTATTTTTGAAAAACAATACGTTTACATTGGTTTAATTTGATGTTTTAAAAATAATTGTCAATTTCACAAATTGTTCAATGAATATCTATATGAATAATAATTAATGTGCAAACAATATCGAACTATTTTTTTTATATTGCATACATACTCCATGAACATTATTTTCACTAGAAAATTATATTACTACATTTAATTTTGTATGCATTTTGTCGGCAGATGAGGCGTTTTTTGTGACAATTTAAAAAGAATTGTTTTACTATATTTTTATATAACGCGTCTATAATTCTATAATTTTTCATCAATCAGTCTATAATTCAAGCATTTTTGTGGACTTTTTCATAACACAGTTTTAACCATACTAAAAACTATTGAACCATATACCAATGAACTGTCTAATGCTAAATTTATTCTTATAAATCTTCATTTATAAATGTATTTATGTAAATTCTTAATGAAAAGTCATCGTGTTTACGCTTTTGATCGAGTTATTAAGTTAATTATTGAAAATATCATAACAAACTAAACTAAAAGTTCTCAAACTTTCCACCCTTGACCACTTGTCAATTGTTCCTCCGTTGACCCCCTGCCTGTCAAATATTGAATTTTGGTGGTCCACGAGATTTACTCACTTATACCCCCCTTTGAACCTCGCGGGCCCCTAATTTTTTTTAGACCACTTTGAGAATCTGTGAACTAAACCAATCATAAGTTTTGTGACAATGAGTATACAAATTCTATAATATCTATTACCAATATATATATATGTGACTGGCTCAATACCAGACATGACTAATGCATATTTTCTAAATGTAGTGTTTTTTCCTTCCAAATTACTTGGGGACCATCAATTTATCAGTGCAAGCGCGACTAACCCTCAATACGTATCAATACATCACTGATATCTATAATTTTTCTGGCAACTACTTTTCCTTAATCATAATCTCTTATTATCTCAGAATTACCTTAACGTGGAATAGTCCCATCGGGCACTGAGCCAGCATATAAAGGGTACATCTGAAACTTTTAAGCGTGTTAAATCAAACATTGTTATTTAAAAACAATATACTTTTTGATCGTTAGTTAGTTTTTAATCCACGTTAGATGTCATGTAGTTACCAACCAATGCTCTAAAATGTTTAATTAATACGCATTCATTTAACATTTAGAAGTACACAATGTATAGCGAATTCCATTTTGCAATATACTTGTATAAGATAAAATTAAGTACGAATTGTTGTTTAACCTCTGGTGTTTTAAATACGGCCATTCTTCCTTAAAACCTCGATACTACGAGTAATTCTTATTTTTATAAATTATGTTCCAATTAATAAATAGTGTAGTATATTTATATGATCTGATTGCTTATTATTTCTTATTATTTATTCATATGTTTTAAATATAGGTATGTGCTGTAAAATACTAAGTGACAAAGTTTTCTATATTTATTACTAAGTAACACTTTTTAACAGTCAATGCTATGGCGCTTAAACCATCTGTCAATATTTTTTAGAATGTGCAAAATTTTAATTTGGCATATTTATTAAAATCTGAGTTTTGAGTATTTCATAGTCAATTAAGTGACTCGAACTGTATGTGCATACAAAACATCATCTTGAATTATACTCATGGCGATAACAATATAAGCATCGCTTATTTATCGTACCTTTATCCGCTTTCTTATATTATATGATAGTCATTTAACTTTTCGTTCAGCGCACTTAAATATAAAACGTAGCTATTCTTTGGAATCATTCGATTATCAGTATTTGAAAAGATCCGTTTCCCCCACATTTTGACGTAATGATAAATTTTCCTGACACGCTGCTTCGATCCATCAACGCTTTTTGGTAAAAAAAATCTGCCACTAGGGGGAGGAGTGCAACTTCCTGGTCACTGGGAAAGTCCGTCAAAGCAAATAAGTTTTGTGCATGCAATACGCTAATAAAACGATATCAAAAGAATTAAATTGACAAACGTTTATAAAGCGCATTCTCCAATAATATTTATTTTCATCAGTTTTAATTTTTATTCCTATTTTCAAAAAATAATCCTAATTTCTGAAAAAATATGTCATTTCAGTTCCAATAAATGCCATTTATTGATTTTCTACACATTTATTACGTGTACGTGGGGCTATTTTTTATTTGGTTAGATACAGAACAGCTGCTGATTTCAACAAATTAACATTTTCCATGTATTAATAATAAATTAATATACCGCCATTATTATTTTATGTCATATCCCCACTGCTACTGAGTATGTAGATACTTACAATGTGAATTAATAGATTTTTTACGAGTAATAATTGATAATTATTGGCCCAACTGAATCGATTCTGGTTTTAAATGTACATGAAAAATCATATATAGTTTTCTCCAGCTAATGGATTAGACGCAGAGACGTGAAAATGTTGAGTGTCTGGAGAATGACTGGAGAGAGAGAGAGAGCTAGAGATAGAGAGGCCTGGAGGGAAGTTGTGCAATCATCCATGGACCTGAATGGATCGTAGCGTCAAATTATAATGATATAACAATAATTATACTTGATTAGAACTCGTGACCGTCGGCTTGTTAGTCGAATGCGTTATTGCAAGGATTATTGCATGTGCCTAATAACCGCCTGCGAAACCCAGCATATCAGTTGTTCTTCATAATGAAACGTAGAACTAATCTGTCAGTAGTCCATGCCTACATAAAGAACAATAACCATGTTCAACGGAAATATATTCTATGTTGATATCGTCCACAAGTGCCAGCAGATTTTGTTTTTTTAATTGTTATAATAGAAGCAATTAAGCACTTTCGATAGACATCTTCAAATTTAAATATTTTTTTTATTAATTCATTTTATTTGTACACATTTTCCACCATTAGCGATAGTTATTTGTTGTCGTTTATGTTGCCTATATTATTTCTATAAATATGTTAAAAATAATTCATTTTCTCTAAGGATTGACAAATCCTTTTTATTTTTTTAACATATTTGATATGAATATTTCACTTACAGAAGAAGCAATACAAAAAATAGTAAATCACTATTCTATACAAAACGTCAAATAGCTAATTAATTTCGATGATAAATAAGACCAATAAAGTATCATATGAGTTTCTATCAATTGTTTATCACATACAATATAAAAGAAAGTATATCATTTTTTTAATGAAGATATTCATAAATTGATGCAACTATTCCACATTGAACTACGCCGTAATTTTACGTATATACATTTCTTCATTCGCTTTATTATTTGTTTTAAATGCGTTTCCTATAGCAAACCAACGAATCGCATTTTTAAAATATTTATTGATATATTTTAGATTGACGAATAAATTCTAATACGTATCTGTAAGAAATTATATAAGTTCACATATAGTTTTAGAGAATTTTAATGGTTCAAGAGCTCGGAGGTTCAGTTGGGCGACCCACATTCTTAAGTACGATTAATCTAGAACTTTCAAAAATAAATTTAAAAGAACTTTAGTGGTTACTCGGTCTCCCGCCCCGTGAGCAAATAGGCAGATATCATCACGAGAGATATGTTAACTGTGACTGGAAGAACCGAAGACTAAAGAGTCAAACATTGATTATCTTGGAGGGTGATTGCTCAGTGCCGACTCCGACTTCGATTTTTATTTTATTTTATAGTTTGCTACGTCTACTTAATTTATGTTTATTGACTTATTGATAATGATATATGTATACATAAAAGAGTAAGTACATTCCTACACAAACAAATCAATTTAATAAAAAAAAATATTAATTATATGCGACAAGCAATATCTTTATACAAAAATAATTATATCTAAAATATATCTATAAAATAATAAAATCATACTTTTAAAATAATATAATTAGGCAAATTACATTATTAAAACAAAAGAAAATACTTTAAACACTAAATCCGAAAAAATGTCCTACATAATGTAGTCCCAGAATTCCGAACCATATCGACCATGTTTAGATAAAAGGGCATAACCCTCAGTTTTTTGAAAAGTGCTTTTATTTCAAACTCACACTGTACACATTCTTTCAAAGGGAATCAAGCTAGCAATGCCGAATTATTATCGAAATTCAGCTTTAGATTTAGAAAAAAGAACAATCTA